>JAXQGP010000117.1:0-41994 GCA_037040125.1 Kazachstania sp. M6911
CATATAACCAAGGGCAGAAATTATTGAAATTATTGTCACACAACGGCATTAAATTTGATGAAACTGCAGAATTTAGTGGTAAAAGAGACGACATAAAAGTGAACTTAAAGGTTGATAACGCTGTTAGAGAATTTCATTCAGTAAGTGATGTGATCGGTAAAATTGAAGGTAGAGAACAAACTGATAAAGCAATTATCATTGCCGCTACAAGAGGGGGTGTTTATAATGGTGCTAGATACCCATCATTTGGTTCAGCTATCCTATTATCATTATTACAATTATTCCAAGAGATGAAATTCAAATATGACTGGAAACCTTTAAGAAACATATATTTCATTTCATATGGTGGTTCTGAGTTCAATTATGCAGGTGCCACTGAATTAATTGAAGAAAGATTATCCATGTTAAAGGATGAAGTTTATACTTTATTAGATATAAGTGAATTGGGTATTTGGGATAACGATAGAAAGATCAATATTGAGTCACATCCATTACTGCATAAATTTTTCGATAATAATGAAAACCAAATGGGTTTCGATATTAATGTTGAACATGTACATCATTATGGTGATTGGTTACCATTCCTTGCCAATGGTATTCCAGTCTCTGTTTTCTCATCACAAAAGATTAGAGATAAGGAGTTCCCGATAGATACAAAATATGATACATTTGATAAAGTGTCTGAATCCCTAAAGAGTACAGATAATGGTGTTTTAGCTACAGATCTGTTAATATATTTGTTTAAAATGAGTTTGGAATTAGTAGATACTCCATTGTTACCATTCCATATTGATGACTATATTACTATATTAGATGGTAACTTCAGAGATTTAGATACCAAGACAAGTAACAAGTTAAATTTCAATTCTATTACAAAGGGTTTGTTATTATGGAAACGTATAGGTATGGAATGGAGTAACTGGAGAAAAGCATGGGAACAACTTGTATTAGACCACGAAGAAGGTATTGAACCTTCATTAATCTCAGTACATAGATGGACTTGGAATAAGAAGTTGTCAAATATAGGTAGAAGACAATGTATTGCATCGGGATTACCAGGTAGACCGTTTTACAAGAACGTCTTATTTTCTCCACCTATGTGGTCAAATGGGGACACTGGGCCAAACAGTTGGTTGTTCCCAGGTATACAGGATGCAATTAACGGGAACAATTGGGAAGCTGCACAACATCAATTGGACGATATTGGTAAAATTATAGAATATTCAGCAACAGTCTTCATTGAAGAGACCAATGATGTTGGTTTCTAGGGTTAATAAACAAATAAAATGTATATATATATACTTATATATTTATAACACGGTACAATGCATAATACTATCTGAAACTGATTGTTGAGTTCCTCTCAAATCGATCGTCACAACAACAATATGTCCAAATTTTGATGAACATTACATTATATCGATCGATGGAACCGAGGTGCTTAGATATTCCCGCAGAACGTTCGTTTACAAATTGTTTTTTTTTCTTTCTCTCGTTCTTCATAAATCACTTCGAGGGAGTTTGATTTATTATATAAAGAAACAGGCAACTGATGTGAAAGTCATCGAATGAAGGGTTCAGTTAGTTTGTGATACACAAAGTAGTAGACGAGTATAGTTTATTAAAAATGTCTTTTTTCTCTAATGTGTTATTTGGTGGTGTTAAGGAGAGCGATGATCCAACTGGGTTAAGTGGGAATGTCCAAAATACTGAAGCTCAAAATGAACCAATAGTTGAAGGTGTATTTTATCCAAGAACTCTATATAAATTTAATGGTCATGACGATGAAAAGATTTTCATCGCTGTATTGGGTAAAGTTTACGATTGTACTGCAGGTAGATCTTTCTATGGACCAAGTGGACCATACTCAAATTTCGCAGGTAGAGATGCCTCTAGAGGGTTAGGTCTAAATTCTTTTGATATGGAATGTGTTAGAGATTGGGATCAACCTATTGACGATTTATCTGATTTACCACCACAAGCTGTTGACGCAGCTAGAGAATGGCAGGATTTCTTTGCCAAGAAGTATCCTTGCATTGGTACTTTAGAACCAGAAGCTGGTGTGAATTATTAATCAAAAGAAAAAAAATACTAATAATAATGATATAGAGTTGAATATATAAGTATATTTAATTTAATAATGAAAATATAACCTTTCGGGAGTTTTTAGTTTTGTTATATAACTTTGTACGTGATTCTTATGTGAGAATATTTGATGGCTTTGAATTTTCGTTCGTATTATTCAGAGTTATACAGTTCTTTCCATCGAATTCTATTTTTGTGGGGAGATTTTCACTACTATTCCTCAATTGTGAGATCGCTATTGTATTGACATCATGAAATATCAGTCTAACATCAGCGTATTTTTTTGTATTTTCTCTAATTGAACGAACTGTTTTGACACATTTCAAACTTGAATCATACTGAGACATAATAGTTACTTTGTCAGTCCCAATCTTAACTCTAGAATTATTCAACCGTTCAGTCTTATATTTTTTCTTCGTTAAAGTTCTTCTGGTAAGACTATTTTTCTCTAAATATTTCAAATTTGGTGATCTGGCACAACCTCTAGGGAACGTCGCAATTAATAAAGGTTTGGATTTTGATGAATGAGGCAATAAATTTGTTGGTATATTCATCATATCTTCAACTCTGATGCCAGAAATAGGAGATATATCATTGGGTTTATATGGTGATTTTTTTGATTTTTTCTTTAGCTTATATAAATTCCATTTTCGTTTTAATTTGTGACAATGAAATAGATTCTTGATATATGTTAATGCAATTAACCAAGAATTAGATTTAGATATTCGAGGAGGAGGAGGTGCTCTCATGACAACTTTTACCTTCCTTGGTACTTGCCAAAAAATTTGACTCAAATCGTACTTTCATTTTTTTTATTGAATTTGAAAATTAATAATTTGTGACGTTTTCATAATTTTACGTTATGGCGGCTATTATTGTGATACCGTATAAGACCCAGTATTCTTTATCATCATTGACAAAAAGGACGATATTTGCTGTTTCGAGAATAAATAAATGTCATATCTATGTATGTCCTACACACAGATAAAGGAATAGACTCTTTGATGCATATTTACACTTATAATAGTTATGGTACAATTCCACGTATTATATTTTTGAATATAGTCAAGGATTCTATAAACAGGTAATAAATCAACAAATTTTATTTCACCAAAATATTTAATTTGAACACTTCACCCTTTTCATATAATTCTTATATGGATGCTAGAATATTAAGTGGTGCTATCATTTGGAATATTAATGATTAAAGAACAATAATATCAATTTTAATTTGATTTTATATATGAATGAATATACATTAATTATATATATATTATTGAATGAATGCATTACTTGGTAAATTTTGAACACTTGCTTGAAATGATTTCAATGCATTATCATAATTCCAACCACTTTGTTCCGCTAACATATATGAATATTCTGCATTTAATTTTGTTTGTAAATGTAATTTATTTAATAAATCTAATTGTATTGGAGTTAAACGTTGTTGAACATCAGGTGGTAATTGTAAAGTTGGAGCTAATGGGACTGCGCCGGTATTTCCTACTGCTGGAGCAGTAGGTATGGCAGGAGTTGCAACTTGTGGTGCAATTACAGGTTGAGACCATGAATTTGAAGTATATGATCTAACGGTTAATTGATCAGACGCGACAACGAAGGAGTTATTCATTGGCACAATGACCCAAGTTCTATCGAATGATTTTTTACCTAATCTATTATTTGATGAAGAAGAATGTGTATTACCATATCTTTTACCTCTTGAATTATTTTTATTTATATTTGGAATAACATTTGGTTTATCAGTTTCTTCGAAATAACCATGTAAAATTACTAAGAATCCATTAACTTGCGGATATGCTATAGTTTCCATTGAATAACCTGATGGATCAATTTGTAAAGAATGTTTAGTCTTTGGTAAACTATTAAACATTGTATTAATTTGTTCTTGTCCTGTTGCTAATCTTTGTTCGATTGCCTTTTCACTTGACATCTTTGAGATATTACGTGAATGTGGTATATAATAACCAAATGAAGCATTTTGATCTGCATCCTTAATTGTTGAACTAGGTACAGAAGTATTAGCAGATAAAGAAAATTGTGATTGTGGTGTATAAAGATTTAATAATTGTGATCTATCAGTATCCCAAAAATTTAAGAAATTTGTTACGAATTCAGTTGAAGTTGGACCTAATTGATCATTTTCGAAATAAAATTGTTGTAATTTAATTGGAAAATTGAAAATTGAATCTAATTTTGCACTATCTCTAACCATTGTATTATCTAATATTGTTAATTTTGGGAAGATACGTAACATTTCATTACGATAACTATTTGCATTAGCAATTGGATTATTAGTCATTAATAATTCTCTTAAATCTTTAAATTTATTTTTCCAACTTTCTAAAGCATTTAATCTATTAATTTGATTATTTGCCAAACATAAATTTTTCAAATTTGGGAAAGTTTGTGGTAATGAAGCAATAACATTAATATCTTTTAATTTATTATCAGCTAAATTAATTGATTCTACAATTAAATTTGGTTCCTTTGAAGCAACTTTCATCATTGCAGGGAACATTCTTGATTGTGTTGATAAATTATTAAACATCCCTTTTTGAATTAATATTTGATCAGATACTAAACCACCTAAATTTAACATTTTTGAATTTGGATCATAACGACTTAATATAAATTGTCTTAAAAATTCAATGGTACCACCAGTATTATTTGTTGTAGTATCATTTAAAATTTCAAATTTTAATTTATTACCAGCAAAATTCGCACCATTCCATTTCATTACATTTGCAGCCATATCTTTATTCATTACATACGCAACAATTAATGGACCCTCGATAGTTGCATCCATCAAAGTGACTCTAGCGTTCCTACTAACAAAATTTAATAAATCTTGCATTGTTGCATTTTGCCAATTTCTTACACTAATTTTAATTCTATTTGTTGAATTTTGTTGTTGTGCAAACGATGCAATATTATTAACATTATGGAAATTATTCATATTGTGAGCTGGGGTGCGTGTGTAACACAATACTAATTATTATATTAACTGTTTGCTTTGTTATGTACCAACTCATCACTTTATTTCATTAAATATATTTTCACATATTGTGAATAATTTTCCCGATTACAATGTGAGAAAAATTTAGTACATTTGCACATAGTGAATTGTATGTACTGTATTGTAACTGAGACCTGATTTTGTTCGTGCGCTTGTTCAATACAGAAGTGTCCCCAAAAGGGAAAATAGATATGAGGGTAACACCACAAACAACTAACAACTAAGAATATACAAACGTGTTAAAGATATATATTATTGTTAGTTGTTGTATTGATATATTTGAGGTTGTTATGATAGACGTTAGTATGCACCTGCCAGTTGTTGTATTTTAATATATATATAAGATGGAATATAGACAAGATATATGTTATGTAAGTGTACACATTTCTACCGTTATCTGACTTTAGTTGTATTGAGCTAGACCAAAATACATATGCATTAATAGGAGATTGCTGTGTATCAGCCCTTTCAAGTACATCGTGCCTTTCACAGAGCACTCAGTATCATTAATCATGCCCATCTCAATACCAACATCTTTTGAATAAACATTTGTTAACTCATTCGAACTGGAACAACCTTCTGACAACCAACCCTTTCCCAGCTGCTCTGTCTCTGCTCCCCTTTTATATTCCCCCCCAATTGTTGTTGATGTGCGGAATTAGCCGCCGATGTCCATGCAGCGGTGACAGTGTCTTTGTTGTGCCTGAACTACCCGCAACACTGTTGTCACTGCACACGACGCACAAAATAACTGCACTCACGCCAAAATTTCGCAGCAGAAAGAAAACTTTTCCAAAAATTGTGAACAATTTCGCGTTATGGGTAAATTGCAACACCGTACAGTGCTAACAGTGTTATACGGCAGGCGTGTCGTTCCAAAAAGTGAAATTTCATTTTGATTACTTGACAGAGACAGAGATCTTAACAGCAAACGAATTGAATTATTATGGAAAATTACAGACAATACCCACATACGCACACACACATATATATATTGAATAGGTTATATTAATATAAGTATATCCCTAGTTACAGTTTGATACTTAACATATTTCAAGATTACCCAATACGTTAAACAATTGAGAACATTTAAACTAGAGTTTACATTCACATAGAATATTAACTTTATTTTTTTTTGCAAAGATGGCTCTTAATTATGATTATGATGAAACCAATGAAACTTGGCCATTCTTTCTATTAACTGTATTGTTAATGATAATTATACCATTAACAATTTCACAATTTTATAAAATTTTTATTAAAAAAGATGAAAGAGAACAATTAGATAAAGAAGAATTTGAAAAAAATATTTTATCAAAATTAAATGATAAATATACTTCAAATGATATTAAAGAGTTTCGTTTAAAATTTGACAATAAACAAAAATCAAATATTTTCTGTTGGAAAAATTTAATTATAATTTGTGGTTGGATATTAGTTGCAATTTTAATTAAAAGAATTAGTTCAAACGATGCTATTATTGATGCAGCTAAAGGTATGTTTGATCCTTATGAAATCTTAGGTGTTTCAGGTAGTGCTTCAGAAAGAGATATTAAATCAGCTTATAGAAAATTATCTGTGAAATTTCATCCAGATAAATTACCAAAGGATTTAACTGAAGATGAAAAAAATTCAATGGAAGAAACTTTTGTTCAAATTACTAAAGCTTATGAAGCATTAACTGATGAAGCAGTTAGAGAAAATTTCTTAAAATATGGTCATCCAGATGGTCCACAATCAACTTCTCATGGTATCGCTTTACCAAGTTTCTTAATTGATTCAACTTCCTCTTTAGTATTAGTCATTTTCTACATTTCTTCATTCGTTCTATTATTACCTTATTTTGTCTCTAAATGGTGGAACAAGACTAAATTATACACAAGAAATAATTTACATATTAATACCGCAGGTTCCTTCGTTTCAAGATTAGTTAATTATAAACCATCTCAAATTGCTACCGTTGATTTAATTATTGAATGGTTATCTCATGCTGAAGAATTTAAATTTTTTTACCCTGAATTAACTCCAAAGGATTTCGAATCTTTATTACAAGATCATATTCATAATAGAGATAGTAAAATTAATGGTAAAGATGCTAATGAAATGAAATATAGAATCGTTGCTAAATGTCATACTTTATTACATGGTTTCCTTGAAGTTTGTTGTGGTTTCAGAAATTTAGAAATGGCTATTGTTTGTATGGATACATTTAAATGTATCGTTCAAGGTATTCCATTTACAAAGGATTCACAAATTTTACAATTACCAAATGTCGATGAAGAAATTTTGAAAAATGGTTCAATTGATGAAATTCATACTTTAGGTAAATTATTTACTTTCCCAGATAATGAAATTGGTAAAATTTTAGGTATTAAAGATAATGATACATTACAAGAAACTTTAACAGTTGCATCAAATATTCCACAAATTAAATTATTAAAAGCAGATTTCATTGTACCAGGTGAAGAATATGTTACTCCACAATCTACTCCATATATTTCAATTAAAGTATTAATGCGTTCAGCAAAACAAAAATTGATCCCTGTTGAAAGATTCCCAACTGAAATGTTAAAAGAATCTGATGATTTTGAAGATTTAAAGAATCCTTTTGCATCAATGGAAAAGGAACCAATAATGCCAACTTCTTTCGCTCCAAGATTCCCAACAAAGAGAAGAAATACATGGTGTTGTTTAATTGCATTACAAAAAGATATTAAAATTTTACAAACTCCTTATAGATTAGAAAGATTATCATTAAATAATTTGAATAAAAATTTAGATAAACGTGAAATTAAAGAATTAGGTGATGATTTTAAACCAGAAGATTGGGAAATTGGATTCATTAAATTACCATTAGGTCAACAAGCTCCTGCTGAATTAGGTACTATTCATATGAGAGTAGTAATTAAATCATCAGATTATTTCGGTGCTGATTTAGATCTTTCAATGGCTATGAATGTTCGTGAACCTCCAAAGATTGATGAATTAAAGGATGATATCTATAATGATAATGATTCTGACGTAGATGATTCCGATGATGAAGACTTAGAAGATGATAGTGGAAGTGAAAGTGAATATACTGATATCGATACTGATACTGAAGCTGAAGAAGAAGAAGAAGCTGAAGATGAAAAATAGAAATCGATACTGATACTGAAGCTGAAGAAGAAGAAGAAGCTGAAGATGAAAAATAGAAATCGATACAACATATATATATATGTAACATGATATAAAGCAATAATAATAAAAAAAAACATTATAAATATTAACATAAGTGTCTTATATATTTTTTTGTAAAAGGTATGCATCTGACGAATGCGATGAATCCAGATCAGTTGCATCGTAATGACCTAGGATTGTATCCTGGATTTGGAAACTTCGAGAAAGGTACCATTGAATAGTCTTCGTATTGTTGACGGGTGTATGCAACAATAGCATTTGGATGAAACATTGTTCACTTTCCTGCTCAATCATACGTAGCATCATAGTTCCTAGACCTTTCCCTTGATAAGTTTCATCCACTACTAACGTTTCGATATAAGTAGCTGTAGGTAATATACGTGAGGTATTACTACTAACAATCGAGTAAGCCTTCATTCCGGCAATGATGATACCATTCGCAGTTGCAATCTTAGCAATATACATTAGATGTCCATGACTATCAAAATCAGTAAATAATGAATCTGGATACTTAGCTTTTAGGATCCTGTTAGTGAATTGTTGAAATTGTTTCCAATTTTGAGAATTGACATCTTGGAATTCGATATTGTTACCTCTATTCATTTAAAATCATTGCCAATCTGGCGAAATTGTCCCTTCTTCAATAGTCGGTGTAGTTTGCAATACCTGGACATTTCCTTAAGTATGTATTTTTTTAAAGGTTCTTGACCCCGGGCTTCAACTTGATACTATTTAAAGAACAACTATCCCAAGGTTCGTCGAAAAAGAACTGCCAAGGTTGAAATCTGTACGTTCTATATAATTTAATATACCATGGTGATGGAATATGGTATAATCATTAGGGGCTCTAAGTACATTCATCCCTCTAGTATACGATCTACAAAAGTTTCCCTATTGAGGAGATACGCAACTCATTCAAATGCCAAGAAACTGAATATTAAACAACTTACCCCAGAACTCAAATCAATTGATCAATTAAAGAAGAAACTATGGATAATATCAAATTCTAAAGGAACGACTGAACATAATCAACAAGTACATGATATTATTAAACAGTTATCTCAAAATCGATTCCCTGCAAATTTAAATATCAAACAAATATCTCATGAATTATACATTTTAATGTTACAAAATAGAATTAGTGATAAAGAAATAAATAAAGCAATTAAGGATAGTTTAAAGGATGAAGTTATTGTTAATGTTAAGGTTCCAAAGATACCGAGAGATGTCAAGGTGATTAAGACTGCGAAGACAACGCATATACCTCATGATTTGGAACCTCAACAAAATACAGGGTTTGATAATATCTTAAGACAAATTGCTGAGATGGATCATAGTAATTCAAATGAGTTATATCAAATCATTACTAATTTGATTGAGGAATCTAATGAATTTCAAGAATTTAGTACGAATGCGTCTAATAACCCTAAGGATATTAATCAAATCAATATCAATGTCTTGGAAAGTTATATAAATAAAGTTAAAACTAAACAGAAACAAAAGAAATCATTATTAGAGGAACAGAAGAAAGTATATGACTGGAATAATAATATTGATTCACCAATAGGTTATGAGTCTAGAAATTTATTAAGAGAAATGCAATCAAAGTCCATATTTAATGGTAAACGCTTATTTAATTCATGGAAAAATTTACTACAGATCAAGAACTCTCCTTCAAATGATAATCACCAGTATCTCTTTATCAACCTGAAGACCAACAGTGAGACGATAAGGAATGGTAACGAGAGTAATAATTATCTAATGCATTTACAACAAAGTGATCTATTAAATATCATAAACAGAGCATCTGTGACTCCTGATGAACTCACACAAAGATTGAACGACTTGCAGACACAAAAATGGAAGCTTTTAGGAAATATTATGGATTCTCCAGAAGTACTTATATTTTCAAAATCCCAGGAAAAGAAAACATTGAACCAAACATTTGTATTATTATTAAGCTTGATAATACCATTGGTTGCGATTCCTCTAATATACAACAACTCCGATTCTACAAAACCTGTAAATAAAAAAGATCATTCAGAAGTTGATTAAATAATACAATGCATATATAAAATTTAGCATACAGAACAGTTTATGTTTCTTTACGTAAAAGCGAACTCTAATAATAAATATTCATCATAATAATTTACCATTTGTCTAGATATTCCAATGCCTTTTTCTTATTATCAAATTCGTTACTTGTTAAATATTTCTTATTCTTCATCTTTGAGTAGTAAATAGGACAGTCGTACGAATCACACTTAGATGCTATATCATCCCCAATCAGACTAGCATCATGGGAATATCTGTAAGAACAAACGCGACATATCATATTCAAATTAGAGTTTCGTTTTTCTTTACCATGTTTGTCTAATAATAGAGAAACAGCGGTTGACCTTTTATTATTCAGACAGTCCTGACACAACTTCGACTCCTTTAATAATATATGATTTTGTTTACAATTACAACAAAGTAAAGAATCACCTAACATCTTCATGCGTTTATCTTTTAAATCACTCAAACCTTTTCTTATCACTTTCAGATTAGTGACCCAATCTGACACATTTATACCTGTGATGTTCAGCAAACGGGATAATGGCGGAATTAATGTCTTCGTAATATAATAATCGGCATCCAATTCCAAGGACTCATCGGCCATAAACTCTTCCGGAGATATACTCCTATCACGTAAAGTTACACCCAGTTTACTTCTCACTACTAAATAAGGTACTCTTTCTTTATATTGAGGTTCTGCACGTCTATCTTTCGCCATCTTCCTTTTGGCGACAACAGCACCAGCTGGTGCGGTACTTTCACTCTTATATCTACCAAGTTTCACTTCCTTTGCAAAACAAAAATCTTGAATAGATACATTACCTTGATATATCTTCGAGAATTGTTCCTGAACATATGCTTTCACTTTGGACAAATCTTTGGTATCAAATAATATTCTTAATGATTGCTCTACCATCTTTTGTTGTGCCGGATGCCCATCCCTTCTAACTATTTCGATACCCTTAGAATCCAAAATTGGTTCCTTCTGGTCAATGCTCTCAAATGAATAACCAACATATCTCTTCTTACTGACTAAGATTGATGGGAAATAAACCTTTTCAAATTTTAGAAATATCGGATCAGGATTTGCTTTTGATACAGCCATACTAATATCATGACCGATTTTAAAGGCATCGTCCTTAGATCTACCAGGAAGATAAATAAACAAACTATCTGTGTCACCGTATACTACCTTCGCAGCCCATTCATCATTGGACTCAATCATCGCGACTGCTTTCTCTAATGTTTCACGACCTGTTTGAACAACACTATCAGCTAAGTCTGAACATGGCATTCTCCCAGAAAATGATGCCGATGTGTAACCATAAGTAACATTCGCCAATAACTTTAATGCTAATTGTTTGTTACCTAAAGCTTTTTTTAAAGCTTCATTTCCTGGTCCAAGTTCAGTAATTGTCTTCTTAACCATCGCCCTGATATCAAGGATTTCTTTTAACATCCGTGAAAGTATAGACTTTCTTATAGAAGGTTTAACATACACCATCCCGTTTGGTGCAATATTTACTTCGTCTCCTAAGAGTGTCAACAGACCTTTTTGCAATGGGAAGGATGTCACCCCTACAACATTATTTTTCTCATTCAGTTCTCGTACCCTTCCCAACATAGTTGAATAACAATAATTATAACCCATTATAATAGATGGATATAGTGACTGGAAATCTAAAACAACCATCGGACTTTTATAAAAAGCTGACTCTGGTTCCATAACTAATGGAACACATTCTAGTGCTTTCTGATTTTGAACATCCTCCTTTGTAGGAGCTAGTAAAACGAAACTCTCTGATTTACACATTCGGATTAAGAATGACTCGACCTTGTACTGAGAACCTCTAAAGTAAATGGAATGGAAGTCTATGCCGATAAGTTTCGCCTGCTCGATAGTCTTATCGATAAAATCTTGTTTTCTTAATAGTTTAATGTTGACCCTTACCCTAGTCATCCAGTAACGTAATACGGTTGCTAAGTAACTACTATTCGTAGAATTTCTCCACATACTAGTAAGATCTGAATATGAGAAATGTGGGATTCTTTCATGCAATATATTAAATGCTAAATTTTCTGCTGTGTATTGTGTCAGAGCCAAATTTGAACGAATAATTCTCCAAATGTTTAGGACATATCTTCCTGTGATACTTGCAGCAGATGCATGCGTGTATTGTCTGGATTTCTTGTCAAATTTTTCATTCTTCCAGCTGAATGAAACACGAGAGAGTTCTTCTGCTAAATTGAATTTATGAATATTTTTACTTCTTTGCATAAGATAACCCCATGAGAAAAGATTCACCTCGAAACCAGATAATATATCAGGATCGAATAGAATAACTAAATCAGTTAAGGCATCCAGCATGTCAAATTCTGTTTCGTAGGTCATGAGTGGAATCTGTCCAGCAGCATCACTTAATCTCCTCGAAAATGTATCGTCTTCAGAACTGCTGCTAACTGCCATGATCCCTTCGCTCTCTGTATCAAAATCAAATGGATATGTTTCATCGTCTAACTTCCAAAATATAGCACTGACAGCATCTTTTTGAGGATCCGGTTTAAAATCTTCTCGTGTGTTTACATGTATCTCTAAAGTAAGATGTGTCAAAGTCTCTTGAATCTTTTTATTCTTCTTCCTCTTCTTTTTATTGGGCGATAAACTTTTGAGTTTATACATAAATTTGTTTGCTGAACTTATATTGGTAATCTGGGACTTCTGAAACTGTAAATTTGTTTTATTCGAAGTATCATCTATCACTGACTCATACGATGGAGGTTTTTTATTATATTTCCATGTTTCAAAATAGTTTTCATTGTTGATGTTCTCAAGTAATATTGGCATATCATCAAAAAGTATAGGCACACGCTCAATTAGATGGGTGGAATTAATATCGAAACGTTTACCGGCGTACACATAAGGCTTTGTATCTAAATCTCTTGGGTTGCCAAAATAAAGATCTTGGTATTCTATATTCGGATAACCAGAATTAGTTAAATCTTCGACAACATTGGAATATGTTAGCGGAGGTGACTTGAATTTGAATGAGTTTCTCCCATATAATATACCTTCATTCCGTTTATACTTCCTAATTTCATCGACTTGATTTATTACCTGTGTACTTAGCACCACTTTCCTTCTCTTTGCGATTGATTGCGTCAACGCAAAATCCATTGACTGTGATGTTTTGTTCTTCCAATTGGATACCCTTATTTTAGATGCCAATAACCCATCTGGCTGAGAACTACTTTCACCATGATCAACTTCAGCTGGTAGCTCCAAATTATTGTTCGCTTCTTCTTTATTTGTATCGGCCTCATTTTCTGCATCACTTCCGATATCTTCATCACTATTGATGTCATCCGGTACAGTATTGTAGTCCTTAAATGATGTATCTAATATATTTGTTGCTATCGGCTGTGGAGCATCATGTGATGCCAGCATCCGTGGTGTATTCGGCCACAATTCTTTTATTGCTGTATACGTATTTGGGATAGACTCAAATCTGGGGTCGTTCTTCACAAATGATGTAAATTTCGGAGTATGTGTGTACAATTTCATATTTTCTTTGGCCTTATTATAAAAACTAATGTAATCTTCTGTAGATTGCCATTGCTCCTTATTATCCTTATCTCTTTCGATTGAATCTGGATTCTTATATTTGTCTAATGAAAACAATATTCTTTGAGAATTTAAATCACTCACCATTCTTTTAGTAGATGAGACATAATATTTAATGTTTGAAAACAACACCTTCTCACCTGTAGTACCAAACTCGTTATGAGAATCTCGAAAATCTAATGTTTCTATATTCTTGATAAAGGAAGGTAAAATATCTATCTCCAATAAACCATTACCGACCCTTTGGAATTCATTCCTATTCAATACACTGTGTTCCCCATTACGGAAAGTTTTCAAAAACGTTTCCACTTCTTCCGTCATCATCAGATTATCAATATCTAATACTGTATTCAAAACAGGTTGTCGAAAGTAACATTTCTCAATATTTATCCATTCGCAACCAAATAAATTAAAGTCTGCTGAAAACTGTAATAAGTAGGGAATATGTGTTTCATACGTGTTGACCTTCTTGGAAAGCAATTTACCATCCCTTAACAGATCTGAGATTTTGTTCACTTGTGCGGGATTCAACAATGTCACTTTATAGAATACTTTCCAGCCAATATGAAACCCATAAAAAGGTACACCTTTCACGATAGATACATTAGCAATGTGATTTAAATTACCGATGGCTCCCGATTTATTATCTTTCGAGTAGTATTGACGTGCACCTTTCTCTAAAATCGTGTGTAATTGTGCACATCTCTGATTCATTACAGATGACGTATCAGAGTCCTTCCCATCGTATTCTACGAAGAAGTAAGGAAATATACCATGGATATGACACAATACTTGATGGCCCGATGGCAAACAACCATAAACTCTAATGGTCGGAACTTTATTGAATGTATTAATCGGAAGACTGTCCCCTCGCCATCTATCTAATATAGTAGGCTTAGTCATATAAAAATCATAATTATTCATTGCTAGATGGATCTCATCTGCAGGCAAGTTAGAAAAATCACCATTTGATAGAGGGATACTTTCTGATGACATTTCATGTAATTTTGATCATATTTTATCGTCCTAGTAAGTGAACTGATGTAATACTTTTTATAATAATAATATAATCCCCAAAATTTATATTGAGGCAGATTTAGTAAATGTACTCTTTTGATTTCCCTCTTTTCGGTATCTGCTTCTAATCTGTTGTTTCATGTAGTGCTTATTAAATATTGTTTATTTCGCTTCAAATGCTGCGATGTTATGTAATCCCCGAAGGTTACTTGACGGGATCTACAAAGGAACAGGACCCTAAACAAAACATAGCACTTAACAACAATGACATATGCAAACATCATTCGGAACCGAGAATCTGCATTTACATAATAAACATGAATAATAGCAACACTGTAGTATACGTGAAAGTCGCTGGTCCAAGACCTGACGATTTCGTTGAGCCACTTCCCTTTGATTGGAGTGCAGAGAAAGAAAGACAACTTTGGCAATTTATTTCAAAGTTAGATAACCAAGAGGATCATATAAATTGGGAGCAATTATCAGAGACATTCGATACGCCTATATTTTTCTTAAAGAAAAGAAGTTATAAAATGTTTTCTATGAGACTTGAGTTACTTAAACAAAAGATACAGCATAAGAGGAAAATACTACAAAACGATAACCCAGTTGTGAATATGCAACAGGAGTTAAGAGTCGAACATGTTATTACACACCCTTTTCTGGAAACTGAAACTAAAATAAATAAGAAGCATGTTAAAAATGATATAGCTGAGAACGTACATAATAGTAATACATCAAATTATAAAGATCAGAGTCCGAAGAAAGATACAATCATACCGCCGAGTCAAGCATCGGTTTCTGATAATGAAACAGATGGCGATATTTCTTCCAGTTTGAGTGTCAGTAAATCTGCGTTAGAAGAAGCCTTAATGGCTCGTCTCAATTTCTGATTTACATCTTTGGCATTGACATTCAAAGAACCAATTTTCGTTTAAGAAGTCACGTCTCTTTACAGTATCGAAATCCAAGACACCTGAATAATCGATGCATAGTTCATCATCACAGTGAACATCCTTATTTAATGTGAAATACATTGTATTCCCAATTCTACTTTTCGTTATATTTGGAGCACATGAATGATTGAAATATGACGCTCTTGGGAAGACCCAATAACCAAAATATTCACGACTATCTACTGATTCGTCCTCTTGCCAGATACCGAAGGCATTACCATATTCAGAACCCATTATATGCCTAAACACAGGTATCGTCATATGTGGTTTGTATGTGTCAGGAAGTAAAATGTACAGTGTTTTAAATACTAACTGTTGGAAATGTAACAAAATTGGGAACCTTTTCATTTTATTAAGTTCGTTAGATTGTAAATTCCAGAAACTTTTCATTGTATTACTTTCATGATCATATGAATTTATGTGGAATAAGGTATCTGCAATGAATCGAGAACAATTGTATTCATCCTCTGAAATAACCGGTAAGAATCGTTCCCTCTTTGTGATCTTTGTTTTATTTACTGACGGTATCCATTGTGTCTCCATATATTCCCACATGGCATCGATAATCGGTTGCGATATTTCGACAGAGTTTAATTTATCTTCCATAGAATCATCAGGATTTTCTCTCTTTTGCATCTTTGAATAATTATCTAATAATATTTCATAAATTTCAATTAAATCAATAATTTTCGGTATACTTAAATAACTATGTAAACATTCTTCCGAACAGAACCATAATCCAGCACCACGGAATTTACATAATTTTGATTTTAACCATGTGTTTTGTTTTGGTAATATTAATGATTCTATATGACTTTTATCAATCTTGAATTTCATAGATTTACCATTGGAATATTTAAAACAGTAATGACATACTTCTTTTCTAAATTCATATTGTATCGAGGAGCCTGTTTTATCTTTAAGTTCTAAAAGTACTGTGTCCTTCGGTATATCCTTGTTAGCAAAACATGATCTCCCACCCCATGTGGTGTCACGAATGTCAAATAAGATTTCTGGAGTAGCATGTGGAGAGTTAATAGTCATAGCGATGAGTAGTCGCGTAGATCTGGTTGTGTGACGTCTATAATTGGTTGTCAAACCCCTTTTCAATATCTTTACGTACTTGTGATTATACCATTCTTAAATATTAAAGATACTTCATAACATGTGTCATTAACATACGGCTAGCTATCGAAATTAGATTATAAGGTTAATTCATTAAAACGAAAAATCGTAAATGTAAAAATTTCTTTCAGTTGTAGAATTATTCAATAAGGCATTATTCACTAAGGCATTATTTCCAGCTTTAATTCAAGTATTTCATCAATTTGATACGTAACTTACAGTGGATTCAGCTCGAGAAAAGATGACTTTTCACTTATACCATCGTCATTCATGAAGAAGGGAAGGAAGGAACCAATTTACTTGACTGAAAATTTTTCCATTTGTACAACTGTTTCTCAGTTCGGGACACATGGGTCTATACCACTCCGAGGGTCCTGTGAAAGTGACGTAGTAAATTAAGAATTCTTCTGCGGTGTTTTCGTTCCAAAAGTCGCTCGTTTTTTTTTCCCGATCGAACTTCGCTGATCCAGAAACATCAATTTAATGAATTGACAGATGAGCAGTCGATATAAAAGAGCGACGAACATACCGTTTTGTGTTAATTTAGTCAGGATTAATGGCTTTGATCTCTGAGACTGGGACTAATGATGGTCTACCATGTGCACATTGAAATGGTTGTTGACATTTAGCCAGATTTTTAATTAGCAAACAACATTCGGTCTTGGTTAATTGATCACCAAACATGATAGCTGATCTGCACGCTCTGCTATTAAAGATCTCTAAATAGAACGCAGGGATGCAATTAAAATATTGCCACCATGTATTTGTGTCTGAATTATTTGATTGTACGGAATCCTTTTGCCTCGATAACTGGGATAGTAGTGATATTTTCTTGTTTGTTGTCAAATCATTCACATGTTGCAATAGAATATTTTTCAAAAAGGCAGTATCAGTACCACATTTATATAATAATTCATCGGATATAGAGTCTATTACCAATGTTACTCCTTGTCGTTCTTTGTTTACCGATTGTTCTATTCTAGTATAAATACCCCATCTACGGAGCTCTAAATCGTAATGTTCAAACATACTAGCTTCCGAATTAGTTATTTCGATACTCATAGGATTTATTGGTTGAACATACAAGGTGTCAACTATTACATCATTTAAAAATTTCTTCAGATATTGTTCAAGTTTAATTCTTTCATCACAAGCATGTTGATCCATTATATAAAGTTCTGAACCGTTATCAGTCTTGTGAGATGTGATCTTAACTAAGATAAATTTTTTATCTATCTGGTTAATTACACAGCAATTCAATAAATCAGTTGTATTAATGGTAAATTCCTTGTTCTCATATAATCCATGGTTACAGAACGATTCGGATAAATTGTATTCTGTCGGGACATCTAATATCGCATTGGATATCTTTTTAATAATTGAGTTATTATTTGCAGTATATTTTCTACTCTTCAATGTGGGTTTGGTAATTTTAGCTTTAGGAAAGGTTTCGACATCTCTGTCGGATGGTTGGATGTCATATCTCCCTTGTAGTTCCGTATAATTTGTAGAGCCTGCTCTTATGTTTGAATCCAATATCAAATTGGTATCAAACTTATTATTCTGAACAGTGACCTTAGGAGGTGTAATATCTTGCACAGTAGTATTCATCGAAAGGTAAGGAATACTCTCATTACTATCCTTTGTCATGTACCCTTGAGCTATCAAAAATGATTTACAAATTTTTATAATGAGAGGATCGATTACATCATGTAAGGTAGCTTCATGTACACACTTCGAAGGATCTTGTATCAGATCATTAATATTAGAGTTACCCATCACATTAATAATAAATAGTGGATAATATGTATAAGGTCTACCAACATAAGTAACCGCTGTTTCCTGTGGCTCAAACTTACAATTTTTGAATAATGCATTGATCAATTTCAATAGTATGGGATTTGCATACCTTCTTTTATTGATATTAATAAATTGTATATTTTTCACTTTTATTGGTTGTTTCGATATTAAGCCATCTACAATAAATGATTTATATTTCAGAGTTACACTTTTCAAACTATTCACTGGGACCACGGATTTATAAATTGATCTCAAAATATTAACATAATTATCTACCGATCTTTTAGTTTCATTTGTACCTGAATAATCAATGAGGTTCTCTAAAGTTTTGCTCGACTGTGTAATATGGTTGACGGAGATTGATATATATTGGTTGTTGATCAATAAACGTAATGTCGATTCTCTGATCGAATTGAAAATTTTATATTGAGGTTCACACTTAGCCATATTTGATCTAACAGGTAAATTATACATTAGATTGCGTACGAATATAATTGTTCCAGAATTTTTATCATTGAATGGTTGATCGAGTATCAATTGGTCACATATATCTTTGCATTGACTGGCAGCAGAAAATAGCGTAGTTGGTCCATTTGGTAACTTAGTAATTCTTGTACCGTTATAACCTTTTCTTCTCGAAATAATTGTAGTTTGTGATATACTGCCTATTGAATAAAGCGCCATACCGTGAAACCCATACGTACCTATGTCTTGAAGATCAGATGTGGATCGTATCTTGGAAGTATAATGTTCTTTCCCAATATTTGACATATCCGATGGTGTAATCCCATCTCCGTCATCTGTTATTTGGAAAGAGAGTGTATTTGTATCGATTATAACATTGATAGAAGTCGCATTAGCATCGATAGAATTTTGTATTAGTTCATTTATAGCTGAGGATAAAGTGGGGACATGGACCTGTGATTGTAATTTCTTAAGTACTTCAGAAGGTAAATATTTTATAGATGATGCCATTCAGTATTGCAAAATCGTTCTAGAGTTCTGATATTTCCAATAAATTCTGTTTCTTTTATCCAGAGAGATAAATAGTTCACTCTGCTTTTTGGCATGATCTCTAGACGTCTTTGTTTATATACTGTTCAGCCCCAAATCTCCATCTTCTCGTTTTCCGGTTATGGACAATAAAGACACATCGATAATATACCATTGATAAGCAAAACATATGTTATGTTTGTAGATTGTATATGCACATTGAGCTAGTGATAAAATGAAATGTTGTGTATATGTATTGATATTTACTTGTGTATAATTTGATAGCAAAATGGTAGCCTTTTGGCGACCATTATATACATATATATTATTGCAAGATGCAGTGTAGTAGTTACTCATTGTTTAATTAATACTACCGTATGTGGATGATCCAGAGTTTGTACCTCTTCTATATCTTCTAAATTTCGTTAAGAAATTTTCGCTACTTGGAGAATTTGATCTATTCTCTTCATCGTCGTCATTTGGGAAAATTGTACTTTCTTCAAAATTATCAATATTATTATAATCGATATCATGTAATTTAATAATATTATCAATGCAACAATATTGGAAACAGTTCAATAGTACTGGTGATACAAACATCACCAAGAAAACTTGGAAATTTGGCCATTTATCTGCCCATCCAAGTGTCAAATTAGCAAACCAATATGCTAGGTCTTCAAAATAGTTTAATATTAGAAATATGAATATTTTCATTACAATTAAACCTGTAATAAATACTACTAATTGTTTCAAAAATGCACTAAAATGAGGTTTCCTATTCTCTTCGTTTTCATCAGATACTAAATAATAATTCCCACTCTCTACATTTTGTACTTTGAAATAACGCAATATTTTTTGTAACAATGTTAAAATTAACCATAAGATCGGTATACCTAACGTCGTATCCATTAGTAGATTTAAGAAATACCAATCACATTGTTCATCTTCATCATCACCCGCATCGGCATCATACGTTTGAAATAATATAAATTTAATAATTGCATGTCTTTTCTTCTTAATTACACTTAATGATAAATTAATGAAGTGAATACTTAATGAACCACCAATTTGTTTCCCAGTATCATATGACCATACGATTAATTTTCTTCTTGGATGTTCATATTCTCTTTTAATTAATAATACTATCACTACAAGTACCCCCATTAAAAATTGAATCACTAACGAAACGGGACCTAGTAGTTGGCATGTCCCAGTTTTAGGAATATGAGCTGTCATATCGTGATATTATTCATGCAAATGTGAGATATATAGTTTATTGATTGGTCCTTATTTGTGTATGTTCTTTATAAACTATGACTTGTTAACCATTCCTCTTTTATCAAAGTGGCTGTAGTCTCGCTTTATCTAAAATACCTACCCGCAAGGTAGGAAGAATCACTCAACAATGAGATTCAGATAACTATGACGACATATTGTTAAATATGGATTGATAAAATGTATATAACTAAAGATAAGATAAAATATAAAATAAATAAATTTGTTAATAAATATATAGCGAGTATTAAGATTACAGAAGTAATTCACATACAGGCTAATAATGTCATGAATATAAAAATAGGGAAGTTTTTGATTCTACTGAAGAATCAAGTATTTCCATTTCAGTTATGTGGATATTTCTTAGTGTGTATCAATGTAAATACCGGTTTCTTTCTACCACCTCTCTTTTGTAATAACCCTGAGACATGTTCTAATAATGCAGCAGGATCTGTAGCTAATGGGCCATTACCTGATACAACCGGTGATGATGATGACTGTATATGATTCTCTTTCGATATAGTTTCTGCAAGCTTCTCTTTCTTCAAAGGAGCGGGAGGAACAAAAGGCTTCAAATCTCTCATTACAGAATTAGGTATGTTATCCCATTCGTTAAAAGTTTCTAGACCAGTAGCAGAATTATACCACATGGAATCAGGCTCATCGAATTTCATTGAAAATTCATATAATGTACTTGTATTTGAATTATTTGAAGCATCTATCCTCTTTGGATTGATGAACATCGGTCTATAACCTGAATATAACGCAGATAAATTAATTTCATCACGATCAAGATGTCTTGTTGAAGGAACTCTTGGTAATGAATATAATTTATATTTTGAATTTAGTCCCGCTAATATTTTTGAATCATTTGAACCTGCAGATAAATCAGAAAATGGTGTATGCTGATGATATTTGGATGTAGTTGTTACAGTTGGCGATAATCGTTTACTTTTCCTCTTGGATTGTTTAGTTTGTTTCTTTGACATAAATGTATGATTATTTAAAAATGTGAACGATGATTGGTATCTTTTTGTAGAGTTAGATTGAACAATCGATCTTTTTGAAGCTAGTTTCATTAAACTGCTATTTCGAAAGCTAATTAAACAATTCATGATTATGTGTGATATTGTATTGCACTTTTTTTATTTATATGTAGTCCGTAACTAAATGAGATTTTATCTGTATACTCCCAATATTACGTTACTCGGGCACTCAACTCAGTGTCTGGTGTACTCTTATAACTGGTAAATATATAACAACTGACCTTGCCACCTTGTGTATATATATATATAAACACAATACGGATTCAACAGTTCAATCGTTTATTTGAATATATTTCTCATTTACACACTGTGCAGAAGGAAAAAAATTGAACGAATTATTATTCAGAGCATTAGTAAATGTAGTTTATGCAGATAAACAGCGCAGAGCGGAATTTGTCTTCGAGACCCGCACTTAATTACGGTTAGGGTTTCGTTAGGGTATCATCAGTTGATGCTTAGTAGCCGTGTGTAGTGATGTTCGTGTGCAATGATAAAAATTGACACATATAAAAGTCAGGAACGGTATCATGTGTGTCTTTTATGTTAAGATTATATTGATTTATTGTACTATATATAGTATTTATTTTTATATAACCTTGTAATGACTAAAAAAATTTATTGTCCTGTTATGCTTAAATATTGATGCCGATAGGTAAAGTTAATGATCTCCTCACGGCATCGGTTGGAATGGAGAGTAGACTTGCGTTTTGACTATACATACCAAATGGTGATTCGAATTTAATCTTGACATCATTCCTAGATGGTTTCTCAAATGGTGTAATAATATCCATGTTCTCACTACCGTTTTCATCAGTAGTATTAAATGAAAATTGAGAATTGGAATCGTCGTCTGTAGAACTATTAGTTGAACCAGATGATGAAACACAATCGCTATTATCAAAGATATTTGAGGAATCCGATTCGTATTCACCGACAAATTTCTCTAATAGTTGTATGTATTCACCACTCACATTATTGGAATCGTTATATTGACCCATTTGTAATCTCATCATAATTCTTCTACTAATGATATTTCTATAATAGTTATTGAATAAACCAGTTAATGCATCTGGTGTCATCTTTTCATCGTCGATTTCATAATCGCTATCATCAGTTTCATCTTCTGAATAAATAGATGATTTATCATGGTTGGATTCGAAGTATGATGAATTGTTATCACTTTCGCTATCGGTCCCAGTGACAGAGTTACGTTTATACATGGAATTTGTATCAATGACATATTCGTCTTCTTCTTTAATAGTGTATGCATTCATAGATAATGGAATAACCTTGTTCTTGACAACGATGGAAGGTTCTCTAATTACTGAATTTAATGATGACATACCATTTGATCTTGTTAGATGTGTTGGATTTGGACCGTTTGATAAGGAATTGGATATAGTGGCTGGCGTGCTAGATGATGGATCGATCACAGTGGAGAATCTATTATTGGTTGGCGTAGCTGTTAAGACTGAGGCAGCTCTTCTAATTGAGGAATTAGTTCTTCTTAAAGTAGTTCTACTTGGAGAAATCTTCTTTTCTGAGGATGTACCAGTTGATTCACACAAAGATCCCAGTGGTGTCAATTTGGTGATTGGGTTAGATGATGAAGATTTTCTTGATGATTGTGATATTGTTCTACGTAAATTCGTGACATAACCATCTGTACGTTTCAAATGTGATGTAGTTAACCCGTTTCTTGTGGAGTTTGAATAATTGACGTTATGTTTACCCTTTTGTAATTTCTTACCTGATGCAGTTGATTTATTTTTATTTGAGTTAGAAACTGTTCTATGACCAACAGTACCATGACCATTATTAAAGAAGAATACATTTTTCCTTATTACGATTCTTAATTTCTTTAAAGTTCTTTTGACTTTGATACCCAACGAGGTAAAATATGCTAATAATCCACCTTTACAACGAATTGCATTAGATCTTTTCAATTGTGATTGTCTACTACGTTTTGACGTTATTGATGAGCTTCCTGACGTTATTCTTCTAGATGTACTCAATTTTCTAGATATACTTCTAGTAGGTTTCAAATTTGGACCCGTTGTCGTTATCCTTTTTGAAGGCTTGATTTTATTTGTTGTTGGACCAATTGGATGTTTCTTCACAGTAGCTGTTTTATTTATTTGTTTTGATATATCGGTTTGTTCTGAACCACTGGATTCACTACTACTTGAACTCACTGTAGATACCATTCTTGGTTGACTTTGTTGAATATTTGAAATAGCAGAAACAATTTCATATGAAATATTATCAGCAGTAGGAATGGATGCATTCATAGTATGTGCAGATACAGATTTATTTTCAGGTATAGAAGCCATTTGTGACCCTGTACTACTTTTCCCCTTTGATGCAATTGAACTTCTTAATGAATTATTTGAAGGTCTGATATTTAATGATGGTGATGAAGTAGTTGATTTATCAGGAGCTAAAGTCATTGGATAATTACCGAATTTATTTGGTGACACCAGATTCAATGAGGATACCGGACCATCTTTATTATCTGCGAAAAATCTTGGTGATGTAGTATTATCTGAAATATTAGCAAAGGAATAGTATCCATTTGATGAATTTGTGTAGGCGCCATTAGAATTAGTATTTGAAGCAGATGTATAATCGGATAGAATTTGTGATACGTTATCATCGTTATCGTTATGTGACGTAGCAGATACTTGAGATGGTGAACGACCAGCGACGTCTAAGTGACTCTTACTATTTAATTGAACGTTTAATAAATGATGATTATTTAATTCGATTTCATCTTTTTGTTCACTTCTTGGTAGACTCTCCGTTGAAGGAAATTTGAAATCGACTTGTGTACCATTGAATGATTTAGTCTTAGTTCTAGTAGGTGTTCTAATAATCATTATATTATGTACGTATGTGTATGTATGTGTGTTTTGTTAAAATTTATCGATAGTTTCTTGATTGATCCCAAAGGTAGTACATTGGAAAACGAAATACATTATTCATATATCTGCATATATATACTTTATCAGACACGAAAAAAGAATGGCTGATCTAGTGGAATCATCATTATTAAAATAACGCCAAAATAATACGATTGATTAAATTACTTGAATAGGTTACCATTGAAGTTGCACCATTGCACTTCATACTCTTTGTTCCTTACCAGAGCTGTTCCTCTTATAACCAGCCATCGTCATTTCGCTCTTAATAGAAATTGAAATATCGATGGCTGGTTCTGCATAGCTCAGAATAGGCCGCACCAATACAACGCTGACCGCATGGTGCAGAAGTTTCTTCAATAAGCGAATTTCATTAATAAATTTTCAGTTACATAAAGGAAGCTCATCGCAACGTTATATACAATTTTATAGTTAATGAAGTATGGATCAATAGATACCCTTACTAACAATCTTCTGTTAATTGCATTATATACAAATGGGGAAACAATTATACCACGCCAGTCATTTCACTCATTCTTTGAAGAAAAGATCACCAAAACGTTATGGACGACTACATTCAATAGTTAAAGATGATTCATTACGTATAATATCTCATGTAAAACCTACGGATCCTACACTTTTCAAATATTGGAGGTTTAGATCGAATCTTTTTTCAAAGATGGATTCGAATCAAATCTATTTGACACATGAATTATGGTTTAGTGTTACACCTGAATCCATCGCAACGTTTTTCGCAAATTTTGTTAAAGCTTGTATACCGGATGCCAAGATAATATTAGATGTATTTTGTGGTGGTGGTGGTAATACTATTCAATTTGCTAAATTATTTCCAAAAGTTATAGGTATAGATTTCTCTTTAGAACATTTATATTGTACGGCGCAAAATGCAAAAGTTTATGGTTTAGATGATAGAATTTGGTTAAAATATGGTGACTGGAATAAAGTTAGAAATAGTAAAATTTTCCGAAAGAATAAAATTGATTGTATATTTGCATCTCCTCCATGGGGTGGACCAAACTATTTAAAGAAAGATGTTTATGATTTAGAATTAAATTTACAACCAATAGGTATAACTAAATTACTTAAACAAATGTTCGAAATTAGTAAAAATGTTATTTTATTTCTACCTAGAAATTCGGATTTAAACCAATTATCACAAGTCACTAGGAAATTATTAGGTAATGAAGCAAAATCTAGAATACTTTATGTTAAAGAAAATGGACATTTAAAGGGATTGGTAGCAATTTGGGGTAATCAATTGGTCAATTATGAAACTGCACCAGAGACCAAAGGATCAGGATCGAACAGAGATATACCTGCATCTTTCTACGATATGGATGGTTGATATGGTTGATATGGTTTCAAATGTTAGATGGTAGAATCTTTCTTGTGATTATAACATTATCTTTACCCAAAAATCTCAATCTATCTAACAAATCCAAATGTTTCGAAGTGTCTCTTAACCCTGAATAAAGAATATCTGGAGGTACTAACTGTCCATTTATGAACAAGAAAGGTAAATCATTTCTAATATTATACAAATCAGAAACGTAACTCAACAATTGCATACCTTCCTCCGACGTATCGAAATCCACAACTAATGGCAACGGATATATATCGAACAACAAACCCAATTGTTTCTGTACAAAGAGGGAATGTTCCCGTTTTGAATGAACTAACATAACGACATTAGAAGAATAAAGTAACTCTTTAAAATTACAAACCACTGTCGGATCCTCACATTTCAACACATTTATATCCCGTACCAGATCTCGATACGAAATTTTATTCCTAATTAAATTAATTTCATTATCTACTTGTAGATTAGGTAACTCTGTACCTAGTGAAGACGATGCGTGTCTACCCCATTTATTTAATAAATTGCTATCCTGTGGAGTAAATATCTCATCCGTTTGCACTACTATTGCATGGTACCCAATTACACATATCATGAATGTAAATAAAAATACTGAAAGTACAATATTTGTGTAGTTTCGCCCGTTACGTTGTTTCTCCTGAGTATACATCGTTACAGTTTTATGTATATATTGTATAATTGTATCTCATTTAATATAAAATTTTGTGTCATTTTTATATCGTTATAGGCAACCGGAGTTAAACGGCGGATGAAAAATATAGCGAAGAAAAAGTATATTTAAGAAAATAAGTAATTGTTATATATTTATGAATAATAAAAGAGATGAGTTAGACGTAAAAAAATTATACGGCATTAGCTAGACCAACGGCATTGTTTTCAACATCATAGATAGAATAATATCTACGTAAGAAGGCGTCACCAATAATTGCTAATGGACCAACAGGTTCTGGGAAATCCATTGGAGTAATGGCAGAGATACAAGAACCAGAGACTTCTAAAGTATAATCATATGGAGAAATTGTGAATTTCTTACCATTGAATTTGAAACTTAGATTTGGTAAACTACCTCTAGTTTTACAATCAACAGTGTATTGACCAGTCCAACCCTTCTTAGCACCAATTTGAGCATTGATAACTTCAGCTAAATCGGAAGGTAATGTAATTAAAGAAGTACCAGTATCAATAGCAGCACCATGGTTTTGTAATTCAGCAAATTCGTCACCTAAACCAATAGCATCGAATTTAACTTCCCAGTAAGCCTTACGACGAACAGGTAACCAAGTGATATCACCAGTAAATTTAGACTTGTCAATACCACCAAAGGTAGCTTCACCACCATCGGCATTTTCATCAGTAGAATCACCTAGATAGAAAGCAAATCTTTTTTCATCGACGATATCTTGATTAATGGCATTGTAGAAAGGTGGAACCATCTTGTTAACAGAGATAGAATCGTAAGCTAAACCTAAGATACCATCAAATTTACCAAAGGCAAATGCTAAACCTGGTTCATTAGTAGCTTCAGCAAAATCTTGTTTTGGAATAGTTAGGTCACCAATAGTAATTAAATCGTTGGAGACGTAACCTTCTAAGGAACCAGAACCGTATTGAATAGCGAAGTCGGTACCATTCTTCTTGTAAGTTGATGAAACGGAATGGTCATACTTAGAATGTAAGAAACAAGCGATGGAGTTACATTCAGAACTTGGAACCCATAAGTTGGAGGAACCTGTATCTAAAACAACTTTAAAGTTTTGAGGTGGAGTACCAATGGTAATATCGGCGTAATATTGAGCGTTCATATAGTTGGCTAATGGAACATTATGGCCAGCACCTTGAGCGAAGAATGGTTCATCTTCTCTTGAGAAAGAGACTTCTGGATAAGCCTTTTCAAAAGTAGTTAAATATTTACGACCTAAATGAGCAATATGATTTTGGAAGTTAATTTCATTAGCACCTTCAGATAAGTCACGTTTATGTAACTTTGCAGTGTGGACTTTAGCTTCAGCTAAATTGAAGCTGTTAACTAGCATTAAAGCTAGTGGTAAAAGATTTTGTAGTTGCATTATTTTTGTTATTGTTGCTAACGATTGCGGCTTAACTATATGAATACTATGTTATGTTTATTATTATCTGTAACGATTGATAAGCGAATAACCCCCTATAATGTAGATATATTTATATGTAAATTGAGAGTACCAGATTATGACGTGGCGTAATATTCAGTAATAGCTGTGTATATTTATATTTCAAAGGAGAAGTATATATTACATATACAAAAAATGGCAATTTCTACAACTACATTCACTTGTTATACCTTCTTCTTTATATATATCTGAAAGTGGTCTGAGTTAGTTTCACAAACGAATTATCAACACCCCTTTTCCTTTCACAACTCACAACAGTTTGTTGGGCCAATTCTGGCTCTCCACTCCCCGCGCGGTGAGTAACATTCCCTTAGTAATTACTATACCTTTTTGGGACAGTGGAACAGAATGCGCAGTCATTTCTTACTGACAGATAAGGGCAACAAGATAATGGATAGTGGATAATGGCCCCACTAACTGCAAGATGTTGTAATAATGATATGCGTATCAGTCCCTGAATTAGTTGGTTGCAGAGCGATAAATCGTTTATTATGATATTTGTATCGTGTTTGCTAATGCATGTGTTGTGTATATTGAATATTGCCTGTATGGCTAATATTGAGGTTATGTTAAAGTCCTATATAGTGTCTATATAAATTGGGTATTATATTGTCCATTGAGTGGTTTATTCAATACAGCACGTTTAGTCTTCTTTAGTGGTTCTTGTTCACCTTCATCAGCACATGTGGTGTCTTCCAATTCATCGTGACCATGCTTCTTTGGGTTATCAAGCTGATCAGGAATAACAGGAGATGAATTCATTTCTGTAATACCTTGAGGCTTTGGTAGTTGTTTTGGTAGATTCTTCATTAGGGTAGCTTTCAAGTTATTTGCCTTGGCTCTCATCTTTGCCTTTATATTTTCTTCAATTTTAGCTTTACCTAATGTCATAAATTTAATAAATTGTTCAGGTATACTTTTCTCTTCTGAAGTTTGTTCAACCAAATGTCTCTTAATATCATCAGATTCAATAAATAAACCTATGGCATCCTCTATGCTGACTCTGAATCCAATCATTATTTTCTCATTTCTATCTTCCATAATCTTAACAATATCATCATCTCTAATCAATATTTTCTGTCCCTTTTTGATCTCTATACCATTAACATATGATGGATTTGAACCGTTGTGGCAATACCATAGATCTTGTAATACTTGAGCAGGTGATTCGTAAAAACTATCACCAATAACATGACGATTCTTATAAAAGAAACAATTGATACGAGATAAACGATTTTCATTAATACATGCATTACAATCCATTGATCTACCTATCACGAATGGGTTAATACCTTGTCTCATATGAATCGCATCCGTGACTGAACTACCTGAAAGTGGAATCAATGACATGAATATTGTACTATTATTATTAACTTTTTTAGCTTTATTTTTATTTGTCGGTACAGATGGTGGAACAACTTTGGGTTGTGTGAATCTCATTGGTTGACTCTTTGGAACTTTGAAACCCATAGGTTTTGAATCCTGACTAGCTTCTTCGAGTTTATTAATCTTATCACGTCTTAAATTCTTAATTAATTCATATTGTGCATCGTCCATACTTTCTAATTCCTTCTGCTGTGACATCGATTGAGATAATGAAACTTGTGAAAATTCACTACCTACTTGAGAGTCACCATTAGGTAATGTGTTTATTAATCCCATACGAATCCATGGGTGTTGTAATGCCTTCTTAGCGGTAAGTCTCTTTGTAACATCTACTTGTAACAATGAATCAATGAAATCCTTAGCTTCTTCAGAGACTCTGTAATCTCTTAATGGTGCATCATGGTATGAACCATGGATAATTTTATCGTATAAATCAGCTTCTGTACTTCCACTAAATGGTAAATGACTTGTTAAGATAACATAGACAAGACATCCCAATGACCACATGTCTACCATATTTGAATATTCGTTCTTTTCACTAGATTCAGCTTGTGCATTAGATCTATTATTTAATACTTCAGGAGCAACGTATGCAAGAGTACCACAAAATGTCTTTAAACCTGATTCTGTTGCTTGTACTTTTGCAAGACCGAAATCGGTAATCTTAATCAATACAGGATCATCTTGTTCGATTAATATATTATCAGGTTTTAAATCTCGGTGACTGATCCCCATTGAATGAATATATTCAATTGCTTCTAAAATTTGTCTAGTGATTTCTCTTCCTGCATCTTCACCTACTACACCATGTGCAACAACAAAATCCATTAGATCACCACCTGAAATAAATTCCATTACCATATAATAATTTATATTATCCTCATAGAATGCTTTCAATCTAACGATTCTTGGATGTTTTAATTTCTCTAGGACTTCTAGTTCTCTTGCCACACCATCGATATTACCAATAACTTTACGTTTATTAATTATCTTAACAGCATATGTTTTACCTGTTTTCCTTTCCGCGGCTCTTTTGACTGTAGCGAAAGCACCTTGACCAATGACTCTATCCTCAATTGAAAAATCTTTATAAATTGGACTAACCATTTCTTCCTGGTTCCCCATCTTATGTGAAACTGATTTTAAATTCGATGAAGCATTTTCAAGTTTTGCTCTTTCATAAGCTTGTTTAAATCGATCACTAATAAATACCATTAATGTCAATACATCACTAGCAACACCTGTCCCTACAGTAATTTCATCCCCCTGCGATAACAATTCATTAGTATCCTTCTCAATTCGTCTCCCATTCAACACAGTACCATTAGTAGAAATATCTCTTAATAATAAATTACAATCCTCACCTAACATAATTTGGAAATGTCTATTAGAATACCGACTATGATTAGGAAATTGATAATCTACTTGTCCTCTACCAAATGTCCATACCTTTTTAATAGGTCTCTGTATCTTTAAAATTTCATCAATTTCAATAGTTAGATCCTTAATTGGAATCGTACCACTAGTACAAACTATTCTACATACGATATTTTCACTAATTTGTTCCTGTGTAAATTTTTCAACTAGGTACCGTTGTGTCGCTTGTGTCGCTTGTTGAGTCGGCTGAGTAGCCTGAGTAGTGGGATTCATTTCTGATAGTAATCTCCTTTTGAATTAAATTGAATTGATTGAGGTATCAGTAGGTATGATAATGTGATCGCCCTTTTGAACAATGATGAATCCCACACCAACTATATATATATATCAGTCACGAAATTTGGAACAAAAAATCCACGAAATTATTCATTTTTCTCTGTGTGTGAAAAGAATGCACCATTGACGCGTTTTTTTGATGTTAGTTATATGCGGGCGTTTCTGTGAGTGTGTCTGTTGCTGTGGCAACCGGGTGTGATAACTAATTGCAAAGATTTGATTGTAGTTACTGTTACCTTTATTGTTACGAGATGATAGTTAATTGATTACTAATATTGTCGTATGTGATGTAGTGTTGTTAAGATTTGTTGAAAGAGAGACGTGGTTTCATTGCTGATGGGAGATAATACGGAAGATGGGTTTCTACGATGGGCAAGTAAATTTAAGTAGTGAATGCATCATATGTCTAACCATATGTCTTAGTACTTGTGTTGAAACTGTTAAGCTGATTATCATACCATAACTCAGTTACAATATTGCAAATTTCTTGCAACCTTTATTATATCAAAAGAGATCACTTAACAAAGAAATTTTTCAGTGGCCGTTAATTTTTCCGTTTACGTAATAAAATGATCGATCTTAAAGGGATGAGTGACAGTTGTAGATATATAAAACATATACTTCGGTTCGAGAGGTATCTTACAACCGTAGACAATTCATATAGTTAACGATCGTTACTCACACTCCCGGGATAAGATGGCAGAAGAACTACAGACAAATGTCCCTGAAAAGAGACTGTTAACTGAAAAAGATATGAAAATCTGGGAAAATAGTCCCTCTAAACAAAATTTACTTTCATTTATAGAGAAATTAGCAGAATCTGTTAAAGGTCATGAAAATGAACAAATTGAAAAGCCTGTCTCAGAGGCAATAACTGCGACAGAGACAATTTTACTAGATTCTATTGAACAATTTATCGAGAATCATCCCGTGCCTGATAATACCAAATCTAGATTCGGTAAGATAGAATTTAGAGATTTTTATAATGATGTACAGTCACATTCCGTTGAATTATTAAGGAAAGCATACCCAACTTTGACAGATTTCCAAATGAGCCAATTATCTACATACCTTATTGAATCATGGGGTAACAAAAGAAGAATCGACTACGGTTCAGGTCATGAATTAAATTTCTTATGTTTCCTTTATGGGTTAACACAATACGGGATATTCTCTGTTGAGAAAGATAGTGTTAATTTAGTACTAATCATATTCATCAAATATTTAAACGTTATGAGAATTCTGGAATCTAAATATTGGTTAGAACCAGCTGGTTCACATGGTGTTTGGGGTTTGGACGATTATCATTTCTTACCTTTCTTATTTGGTGCATTCCAATTAGCTACACACAAACATTTAAGACCAATGTCTATTCATAATGATGAAGTAGTAGATATGTTTAAGGATAAATATCTATATTTTGGTTGTATATCATTCATTAATTCAATAAAGACATCGGCTTCATTAAGGTGGCATTCTCCGATGTTAGATGATATTAGTGGTGTCAAGAAATGGTCAAAAGTAGCCGAGGGGATGATTAAAATGTATAATGCAGAAGTATTGAGTAAATTACCCATCATGCAACATTTCTATTTCAGTGATTTCTTAAAATGTCCAGATGGTGTTACTCCACCACATGATTCTAAAGAAGGGAATATTCATGATGAAGAATTCGAAGAAGAATTAAGTCATGTACATAATACTTATGGAGATTGTTGTGGTATTAAAGTACCTAGTGCATTTGCTGCATCTGAAGAAAATAAGAAATCACAGAGACGCATACCATTTGATTAAATATGAAAAATTTACATAATATTTATAAAATAATATATCATTAAAATCTTTGTGAAGATGATAATGCATTCCAAGGTAATCCAGGATCATCCGTTGGATTGGATTCCGTTGATTGTTTCCAAATTTTAATACTTTTATCACTTTCACCTGTAATTAATGTAAATCCACTTTTATCGAATGTACTGGTTAATATACATTTCTCACTTTCCAGTGAACCTGTAGTAGTTGCTGTCATAGTAGATTGATATAAATGTCCAGATTTATAATCATAAAATGACATTTTACCATTATCACTACCTGCAAACAATACGTCATCCTCATTTACACTCAATGTATTTATAATGCCTGTGTCTTGCGATGCAAAATTTGTTAATAATGATCCATCAGGTAATCTCCACGATCTAACATCATCTGTACATGCAGATGCAAATGAAAATTCTTTTGGGTGTAATGCCATGTCTCTTACATTTCGTTTATGATGTGTTAGTGTCTTCATGCTTTTACCAGCGATTATATCCCATAATATTACAGTAGCATCCGTTGAACAACTTATTATCTGTGGATCAACTGGTAGACAATGTACTTTATTTATTGGCCCTTTATGACCTACTAAGGTTACAACAGCTTCTTTAGTTCTAATATCCCAAAGTTTTACAACACTGTCTCTACCTGCAGATGCAATTAAATCTAACGTTGGATGGATTGCGACTGTATGCACACCGGAATGATGTCCATAATAATCTCTGATAGCTGTATTCTTCTCCAGATCCCAACATTTGACTAATTTATCCTCACTTGCAGAAAACATATAAGGATGACGTTCAGACACAGCAAGACCACGAATCCCCATCGAATGACCTGCAAGTGTCAGTTTCAGTTTATTCGTAGACATGTCCCATACTTTAATAGTTGTATCATTACTACCAGTAGCAAACCATTCATTAGATACACGATCAATTGCGATGCATCTAACCCATCCAAGATGCCCATTTATCACTCTTTGAAGTTTCCACGATGAATGCCATTTTGGTTTCTGTAAAAGTAATTGTCTTCTTCTTTCAAGTGCTGAATGAGTATCTGTCGATGCCAAACTTGTTTCTCGTACAGTTAATTCTTTACTTGACCCTATATTTCTTTGTGATATATCTTTTGTTACAGTATTGAAACCTTTTAATGTCTCTGTATGATCATTAAGTTCCTTCTGCAGATGAGCAGGCAATGTAGCCATTGCACTGAATTGATTTAACCATCGTGTTCGCCTATATACTTCATCTATCTGTTGTAATACGACATTTTCTGGTTCATTATCCATATCGTTCATTATGTTGTTTATGGTGTTGATTGTTTGTTATCTCCTAGTTGAAAATTTTCAATATTTCAATGTGCAGCTCAGGTTTGGCATAAAATGCTATGTTTGAAGGAATTGAAATTGTCGATAGATTATAATATACTCAGTGAGAATATACAACTTGCTGATTTCTCCTTGATATCCTTCTTGATAATGATATGTACGATGCTTCTTCTATAGTGTAACAAATCTGCTTCAAAGTCGTTCAGTACGGGGAAACAATTCTTTATATAGCTAACACCGAAAATAGCCAAACCACATAAAAAAATGTAAATAAACAGTGAAATAAAATGTAGGTAGTTAATTACAGTTAAAGGATAAGAATTATCAACAGCCTCGATCCTAAATTTGCGAAATAGACATTTTCAGTCGTATAAAGTTCAGAGGATCTACATATTTTATTATAAAAATTCAACATTTTTACTCCATACTTGAAAACAATAGCTAGTCATTTTAGTTTGCTATTTCCAATATAGGAGTATTATAGGAGATTGAAGAAGTTAATTGAACATTCACAAAGGTAAAGTTTCACAACATTTGCATACACAAAGATATCAGATAATGAATAATGGTACTACCGCAACAATCACTAAAGCCGAACAGAATAATATCAAAGCCATAATAGGTACCTCATACAACAAATTATATAGTCAGTTTCAATCTGATGAACTTTCTGAAGTAGGAAATTATAAAATATTGGATCAAATTGGTGAAGGTAGTTTTGGGAAAGTTTATCTGGCATGTCACAAATTGACACATCATAGAGTTGTATTAAAGACAAGTGATAAGAAGGATCCCAACATTGTTAGAGAAGTATTTTACCATAGACAATTCAACTATCCACATATAACGAAATTGTATGAAGTTATTGTAACAGAGACAAAAGTTTGGATGGCATTAGAATATTGTTCCGGGAAAGAATTATATGATCATCTTTTAAAAATGAAAAGAATACCCATAAATCAATGTATAGAATTATTCTCTCAAATATGTGGTGCTGTTTATTATGCACATTCGTTAAATTGTGTTCACAGAGATTTAAAATTAGAAAATATTTTGCTGGATAAAGATGGAAGAGCTAAATTGACAGATTTTGGGTTCACAAGAGAATGTATGACTAAATCATTATTAGAAACAGTATGTGGTACAACCGTTTATATGGCTCCAGAATTAACCGAAAGGAAAACTTACGATGGTTTCAAAATTGATATATGGGCACTTGGTGTTATTTTATATACCATGATGACTGGTTCAATGCCCTTCGATGAAGATGATCAAGTCAAGATAAAATGGAAAATTGTTCATGAATCTCCTGACTACAATAGTACAGTTATAACAGAAGAAGCTAAGGATCTTTTGACAAAATTGCTTTCTAAAGACCCTATACAGAGACCAACAATGAGAGAAATATTGGATCATCCTTTCTTGAAACCTTATGGTTCGACAATTTTAAAAGACACTGACACAATTCTACAAAAACAAAAAGATGCAACTTCTAGATTTCACAGCAAGAGAGAGAGAAGACTCCTCAAAATGTTACGCAGAAGTGGGTTTGATATACATGCTATTAAGAATTCTGTTATTAAACGGAAATGTGATAATTTATCAGGCATGTGGTTCCTATTATTAGATCAACAATCGAAACATGAACATAGTTTACGACCACGAAGAAATAAATCGGTTTTGTCAGTCAGAAATGTGTTTGATGGCCAAAAGAATGCCAATGAAGAAGATAATACTGAGGGTATAATAAGGACATCATTAGAATTGACGAAGGTAGCATCTATTGGTAAAATGATTAATAAAACGACTGATAATATATCACTATCGCCTTTGATTAAACATATTAGTCATAACGATAATATGACATCGAATAAAGACAACTCTCATGATGTGGTCCGTAATTCAAATAATACGAAAGAAGCTTTGAGAGTTTCTTCGATGCCCGTGATACGAGAAAATTCGATGAGAAAGAATCCTAATAATAACAATATATTCAAGAAGGTATCAGATTTCTTCAAACAGAAAAAATATTTAAACAACCAAAATGGTCTAACAGACGAATTTGTTGGAACAGACAATCATTCAATAGATGGTAACTCTATAACGCACCATTCACAGTCGACTGTCGGCGTGAGAACAGCCAGTAAAGACAGGAAAGAACAGGAAGTAAAAAGGAAGTCCCCATTAGGAAAGGGTAAATTGAAATCATCAACAAGCTCACCTAAGAAAACAAGTTCTGCTTCATCCGATTTCAAGGATAAAGGTACCATCCAATCTATCAGTGGGATTAACCTAAACTCTTACGAACAGCCCATTGTGAAAAGATTCAAATCAACCGCATCGAGTGATACGTCAAGACAAGCCTCTTTACTAAACTACGATGGTGATTCATTGAAGGTTATACGGTCCACATACTCCGATATGAAAGTCTCACCAAAATTATCTGAGACAAGACCACTATCAAACATATCCCAATTTTCGAATGACACTTCGGATTATTCTACAGATGGAAACACTACATTCCAGCATAGTTTTGATAGTTCTGCGAGACCTACTATTAAGCATGGTGGTTCTCAGTATTCTTTAAATTCAAATTCTGAACATGGTGTCAAACCACCGACATCAAGGAAATTCTTAAGACGTAATTTAAGCGTTCAGTCTGAAGCATCCAGTGCATCCGAGAGAAGTTCCAGAACTGATTCATTTTATGATATTACAACAACTACAACTCAAATTAAACCGTTTTCGAGAAATAAGGCTACTGGAAATACAAAGGACTCCGTATTGCCACACTTCTCAGCGCAAAAAACAACAGGTACGTGGTCTTCTCCAAACACCACCAAATATATGTTGCCAAGGAGAAGTTCTCTTGGTAGACGGAGAAGAGGTAAAAAGCCAAGTTTTCTTAATAATTCTCAGACTGGTGCTGATTATATTATTAGAGAAGAATCATCCTCTGTTGATGATGACTCCGATATTCAAAATGGAAATTTTGTTCCTAATATTCCAGATAACATATTGAATGAAAAGGATGAAGAGGAAACCATACCAGAAGATAGCGACAATGAAGAAATATTACTTCCTAACAATAATGGAATGGTAAGGAATGCACAGAATTTTATCAAAAGTGGCAGTCCAGGGTTGATGAGACGCGATGTCAGCGATGGAAGTCAATGGTCGGCCTTTGTAAATGACTCTAAATCATTTGTCACCGGTACCGACGATGACGGTTCAATTGAAAATGCAGATAATGAACAGAGTGAAGATCATGGTGATAATGATGAGGAGGAGGAATGAGTGGAGGGTATTATTATTTTTTCGGTTATCGTATATGTGTATTTATGTGTTTAATATATGTATATATGTACTGTCTTTATAGAGGCCAAATCATACTTAAATTATAGAAACATCCTGAGATGCCGATCAACAACTTCTAATCGCATGATGTAGCGTGAATGTGTTAAAGCAAGTGGTCATGCTTATTTATAGTTTTTTGCAATATTTTTCATCATGTCATCAAACGGACCTTGTAACAATCCATGTTCCAATAATGATTCCATCATTGAAATTTCATCCTTCGTTGTCTCGTCCTCTAAATCAATATTTTCGATCATGTCGTTGAGAACATCCATGGTCTTGTTTTTTCTTACTTTGATTGGTTTTTTTGAACCAGCTTTTGGGAATTGTTGTCTTAACTCACCAATTTTATCTGGAGATAGTTTTAATCCATTCTGTAGGAAATACTCAAAGAAATCATCTTCGTCGATATCTGTATTCTGAGCTTTCAGATAATTGACGGCTTCAGCATTTTCATCGCTAACATTTTCGTCCTCTTCCTTATCGTCCTTGGGAGGTCTGAAATCTTGGGTTAAGAAATCTCTTGCCATATCGAAATATTTCTGATCAGGCATCAATTCAGGTGAAAGTTCAATTGCGCCGTCTAGTGATCTTTTCTTGAAAGTGGTGACCTCGAATATGTCGTCCTTATTATGTTTATCTGTTACAGTCAGGTCTGGTCTGTCTTCTATGAATAATGTATTGTCATATAATAGACGTTTCAGTAATGTCGATATTAATTCACCTGAAGTTTCTTCGATTTTTCCTTTATCATCTAAAAGGTCATGAATTGTCATGAACATTGATAAAAGATTAATTGTATCTTTAGAGGCTACTAATGTGCATTTCGTAGATTCCTCATAATTAATATTCGGAATGGCAACATTTTCACCTTCACTGGTCTTTAATTCTTTAAGGATAAAGTTGATAGCGGCAGGATTTTCCCTTATTGTTTCTAGCATATTCTTATCGGAGATTTTGACATCGAAACTTTGTAAATTCGATAACCTTGATTCTGGGAATCCTTTCACGTATAACTCATCGATTTTCTTCATTAATTTCTCTTCTGTAACCATTTTATAATATGCTTTAGTTAGAAATTCTAATGATTCTTCCCAAACAAGGCCCCTATGTGGGTAGAAATAAGTTGGAATTAGTTTAAATTTCCCTTCATGGATCCATAATCTGTTATTTGCAGTTGGGTAATTAAAATCTTCAGGTACAACTTCGTGACAATCAGACATTATAAAATCACCATCTGTGTCACATATTTTCATGAATATTTCAGGACTAAAATTCTGTGCTAATTTATGTAATATTCCTACTATGAGAGCATTCTCCTCCGAAGAGTTATCTTGAGTACATTTATAACCAAATATGTAAGGTGTATGATCTGGCATAGTTTCCTTTCTTAATGAGAAATTAGACATCTCAAACCAAGGGTATCGTTTCGTCCAGGAATCAAGTTCATCTCTTACTGTCTTGAATATAGTGTCGAGGGTATCAGGTTTGGATAATTTCAATTTATCTACTAAGAAGATACCAAAACATAAATAGGTCTTGTCAGGTGCATTAAATACCTCATCGATGTTGTCCTTTTCATGTGTTTGCCATAACCATTCGGTACCAAGGGTATAATTTTCAGGTGTCTGTCTTACAAGTTTCATATTCTCAGGGTTGCGGAAGTACCTTCTTTCTACTTACTTAATTGACGTTAATTATAACTTTGTGACTAGTTTAATTTTTAACTCAATAACGTCTATCTATTATTTAATAACATTGAATTCCAACTTTCGAGATAGATGTCATCGCTGTTTGACAGCACGTTTTCGCTTTCGCTTTTGTTGACTTAAGGGCAACTGTTGATGAGTGCATATAGATAGAACAATACTACTTGATAACAATGATAAGTAAGTAAAATTGAAAATTTGTACTTCTGACAAAAAAGTATTAGCGACCTTTATTAAATGGAATTAATTCATACATTTTCTTTAACGAATTGTTATGGATCGAATTAGAGAACTAGTGTGGAACGGAGCACTAAATGTACAAATTGAAATTGATAAATCTTTAATAATTGTAAAACCAGATGATAAACCACTTTTAATCAATGTGAGGATACCGAGAGATACTTATATATCACTTTATACAAATGCGATATTAAATCAAATCAAACACTACCTCCGGAAAGAAGTTGCTAATATTATTACGAATATATGGTATGAAATCGATAATCAGGTATTACTATGGAACATACCAATAGGAACATTGTATGATATTTCTAACGGTTATGATACAGATTCCTTAGGATTAGAAAATGGAAGGGATAGTTTTATCAAGGTATGGAAAATTAGGATGAGATATGGAACAGATTTGCCGGCAAATCATATTCCTATCGTTAATGGTTTAAAACAGATCCAGAACTATTGGATGCATCAATGGAAACAAGCCAGTTTCCTGTTGAATGGATCATCGAAGAAGGCTATGTCTTTGCATATGAATGATACGCAATTATTTTGGGATTCGGTTATTAATAGATCATTGGAATCATTTGAAGAGATACGAAACAAGATTATAGATAAAGTGCCCCGTAATGTTCCAATAGTTATCCATAAAATAGGTCATCCTGACCATTTATATTATTCTAAAGAGTCCAATGTAGAAGGAGGAAATAGCATTATGACTAAGACCATGGAAAATCTGTTAGGCGAATATTATGATTCAGATAATGCTCGTAACTTTGATGTATTATGTCACGGTATTTTAATACCACAAGATTTGACTCTATCATTACTTTATTCGATTATGTCTAGTTTTGATGGATTCTTGCATATTGTAATAATTGATAGAAAAGATTGAATGGGCACATTACTATATAACAGTTATAATATACTGCTGTCATCTCTACATAGATACAGATTTAGAATGAGACGTTCATATATAATACTTATAAATACTCGAATAGAATAAATCGTCGGAATCACTATCAAATATTCTTACTCTTTATAACGGCAAACGATACCAAATAATCCTGATCGTGAGAAATTGAAATATCAATCTTAATTTGATCTTCAATATATTTTTTGAAAAATTGACGATGTCCAGAACAAACGTCTAGAAAATCAGATTCAATTTTAACATTTGGGATACCTGAGTCTGTGTTTGTTTTGGTAAATAACTTAGAATATATTGTTTGTGCAGGGGGCAGTTCTTCGGGTACTACATAACTAGATAATGCTTTCAACAATGACTCTTTTGTTGCCCACACTCCTGCTGTATAATTTATGAGTTGTTTATTGGAATCAATCAAATCATTTTTCTGTAGTAATTTGAAGAAACGCTCTTGTTCACTAGTAGTCATAAATTTGTTAGTGACCCTTTTTAATCTTCTAAGGTCACCGCTAACATGATGGCGTTTCAGTAAACCTATTACTCTTGGAATATATACAATATCTGTCCCTATCCCTAATACATTGTTCATCCGTACTTTATCTGGGTAGTTAATTACGAATAGTAGCTTTGAAATGCAAAACTACGAGTGCCGGTTATTTATATGTTTGGTTCATTTTTGATATTGTCAAGTAAAAAAAAACTAGTACCGCTTTTTGACATATCCAAACAATCTTTCATAAGATCATCAAAATTTTCATCTATTTAACATTATATAAACCATAAACTGGTTAGCAAAGTTTATAGACCGAATTCTTGGAAGAATTGGGAGACTTTTCCGTACAAAATCTTCTGAGCCTCTGG
>JAXQGP010000118.1:0-42909 GCA_037040125.1 Kazachstania sp. M6911
TACCGGAACCCTTAAAAAAGCATAGTGCTAAACGTTGCAGTAAAATAACAATTATAAAAAAATATTAAGTTATTTAGTATTCAATATTCAAGAAATATAAAACAATTACACTAACGAAATAAGTTTAGCGGGATCAAAACAGTAACGGTTATCCAACACATTAGACTCTTAATAGGAATTGTGTGAACTATTGCAGAATTCTTGCGAACTGTTTTATCCTTTCCTTTTCCCTTTTCCTTAGTGTCACTCTGGACTCTATCTTCAGTTAATCCATTAATAAATTTTATACCTTTTGATATATCCCATGTAGAGCCATCTGAATTGTAAATCTTGTATTTGGTCTCTGTATCAGTAGAGTCAAGATCACAATACCCGTCCGTAGTTGGTTGGACACCTTTCTCGATTAGTAATTTAGCCAATTTCTTAGGTGTATCCATATTAATTCCCAAGTTAGGGTATTGAGCTTGACACAACGGAGCCACGATCAGATCCTCTGTAAAACTTTGTTGCTTTAATGATTCTTCGATAGCCTTGAATCTACTCTGTAACATCCTAAAGTCATCCAAGATTTGGGCATTACCGTGTGGATCAATTTTCACTAAGCCATAGTTGTTTGCCTCCTGTGTAAACTCATAAACTAAACCACCACTAAATACTTCTGCCATTGCTGGTGAATACAACACCTCAGATTCTTGGAATTGTCTAGGTAAAACCCTGTTACAACCGTACTCAGAGAAAAATACAGGTTTAGTAAAATTCGTATATGCTTTAATCAATTCGTCATACCCAGACGTTTGTAGAGTTTGTTGACCACACCATTGATATGAATTTACACCATAGAAATCCACACTTTTCATTTGAGAATCACCTGGGGACTCGCATTCCAAATATTTAGATAAAGAGACTCTATAACGTAAATCATCAGCGGCAGAATAACCGACTGGAACGTCTCTAATGCAATTATTTTGAATATAGTTTTTGATATCAGTTACAACCTGTTTCACATAAACTGGAGAGTTTTCAGAACTTTTATGATCGTTTATAATTTCATTACCTGCGAAGAATCCTAATGTGTTATTATATTGAGAGAATTCTTGAACTAAAGTAAATACGTGTTCCAAATAAATTGTGTTATAAGTAGTCCATGGTTCGTATCTATTTATGTGCTGATTTTGTAACGGTGAGTTAACATCTAGCAACAGATATATTCCAGCCATTGCTAACATTGTCATACATTTTGAGTGATCCAAGTCAGGGTTGATTGAATAAATTCTGATTGTATTAATACCTAATTCTTGAAACATAATAAGGTCTCTCGCACATGTCTGGGGATTTGATAGTGGATCACTTTCTCCTGTAAAACCTGATGATCCATCGGGTTGATAATCAACACCTTTAATGAAGAATGGTTCACCTGTCACAGAATTGTAAAAATGAGATCCGGTAATTTCAATTGGGTGTATACTTCCCAAAGCGAATTTTGCTAGTCTAAATATAATAATATAGAACAATAAATTCATATTTGGATGAATTTACTGATTTTGTTTGTGTATTTATACTTGTATTTCCATACATTATGCATTCTTTTCAATTACTCTTCCTTTTATGTTTTCTATTACTGTCGCAAAAATTGTGTCGTTCTGACAGAAATCTTTGTTGTCGTGACATTTTCAAAAAAACCTATCATTCATATACAATGTTGTTATTTTATTTTACCAAAATTCCCGTTTATGTTATAGAAAAGGTATATACATCTTATAAAGCAAAGTAATGGTTATCGTCAAATGTTGGATAAATAGCACCTTGATCTGTTAAAGTAGCACAACACTGTCTGGCGGTAGCTTCATCAATATTTAAGGTTTGAGACATTAACTGAATAGGTACAGCAAATTGATTAGCATCTTTATTTGCACATTGTTCCTTGATGAATCTGAATACGGTGTCTCTAACATCACCTTCTGTGGCATTAGCATTGGATCCAGCGTTGTCACTAACGAATAATGATTGTCCAGATCCATCGTTATTATTAGATTGTCCAACTGAAGCATTCATAGAACCACCATTATTAGCTGGATCAGATATTCTACCAGTGGCAATAGAATGCCATTTAATTGCGTCTAAATGATGAGCCAATACGTCATTAAATGACTTTATAGGTTTAATCACGGCGTATTGAATATTCTTTTTACCACTGAATTCTTTTAGGGAACCATATACTTTAACATAAGTACCAATTTGAAATTGTTGTGCTACTTGAGATGCAGCACCTGAATCCGCACTGTCTTCTTGACTGGCCTTCATATCATTACTATCTTCAGTCCATTTTCTAACTTCCATTTGTCCTGTACCATCTTCAATAGTAATATAGATATTTGAAGTATGATCGGTGATGTTTCTTACGACACCAACGAAACAAACGTATTGTAATTCTTGACCATGGGAAACAAATGGACCATCCTGGATCTCTTGGGTTGAGTTTAATATTTGTTTTATAGTGACTGGCGTTAGTGTATTAGCACGATTCTCGGAGTTAGTTTCACCTGAGCTTGGTCTGGATTCATTATTTTCAAAGCCACCACCAGTCACAGTGGAGTATTCAGTGTAAGGTTGGTAAGCTATATGTGATGTTAGTAAAGACGTTTCATTAACGACATATGCTGAAAGAGGGACATTAGAACATACTTGCCATTGTAAATCTGTATTATTACTGATACGAAATATCGTTTAGTTGGAATGCAAAACTGGTATTGAATACTATTTCAATCGAAGGTGTTAAAATGGTTGTCGTTTTAATAGTTGAATGTGGCAAACGCGTCTCTATTTTGGTTTGTTCTCCCTCCTTACGCGTCTTCACGGTCCAAATAACCACGTGACCGATGAGCTCAAAATTCGAAAATTTTTCATTTGTAAAGCTCATCGCAAGAATTGCCACACAGAAACCACCCTGATAACCAAGGTAACTGCTATTAAAACACAGTATTAATGGGTAAGCAGGCACTCCAAGAGTATTATTCTGACAAGTAATCGACAGGGAACTGTATTCTGGAGGAGGAAGTGCATTTTATCGAGATGGAACTGTTGTTACAGGCACATGTATTAGTCGCATCCAATGCTGACGTTTTAAAAGACTTACAGGGACAAGATAGTCTAGATGTCAAATACGCCACGTATTTATTGAATGGGAGCAGTGAACTCGTTATCCTAGATGTTTTACAACAATTGAACCAAAAGATTGACTTGAATAATATCTCAAATTCCAAGGAATTCATTGATTTGACAAGAAGTTTCTTACAAACATATTTTAAAAAAGATAATACAACTTCATTATATTTTGCAATCGCATTATTGCAAGCTTTTATTCAAAATAATTATACTGGTCCATTCATTGAAACTGATTTTTTCAACCTATTCTATAGTGCGTCAAATGAAGAAAATAACGAATATCGGACGTTCTTGATTCAATCGTTAACTATTCTTGGTCAGCCTGCATATGAAATGCTATCCAACCCAGAATGTTTAATAATATCCTTATTAATGTTCGAGATATTGACAGATTCTATCTCTTTGTTCAACTACTCTTATGATAACGACGAATTAAAATTACCAGAGATCAAAAATGGTACTAATGGTTTGCCTGCAATTACCAGCTGGTGGAGATCTAGAGCATTATTGGCACATCTTTCTGTGATTCCAGAGCCAACTGGTAATCAGCCATCTGTTGCAGCTAGTATCATGTCAAGTATAGAAATCGCGCATAGTATTGTAAACAATTTACCCACAGAAGTTCATGAATCCTTCAAGAAACAAATTTACTCTACTTATTATTTGGAAAATGTTAAAACGTCCTTAGCTATCAATACAGAACATTTGTGTCTACCATCATTGACTAAAGTTAAGAAACTAACTGACTTCAACTTCGTCTTGACCGGTGCTCGTGCAAGAAGAACAAAATTTCAAGAAACTGGACATTCAGGCTTAATTATATTAGCAGAATCTTCCAATAAAGACATATCTTCTAACGATATTACCAATTCTAGTAATCCAGAGAATTTCGAATTAGAATCAGATTTATTATTAGAGAAACCTATCTTTGATTCTATCGGTTCAGAACCATTAGATGAACAAATTATAAAACGTCAAAAGATCGATCCTGAATCTGAAGACAACAATGGTATTGATGAGGACAGAATTTTACCAATGGCTATACGTCAAGAATATATACCAAAATCGCTACAAGATTTGGATCCAAATGAACAACCTGAATTGAGCAATCTGGATGTTATTCAATTATTATTACGTGTTTATGTCATACGTCAAACTTCTCCAGCTAGAGATCCTTTAGTTGAAGAAGAATTATCAGCAATTGTCTCTAGAATTATTTATCAAAAGGGGCATGCTAATTGGACCCTATTTTCAAGATCTCTATGGGAAAGATCTATCCTAGAAACTAACAAAGCTAAGACCGTTGAAAGAGGTTTACTACAAATGCAATCCTTAGTTGAAGAACTTGGTTTAAAGATTCAGACAAGAATGATTCCACAAAATGAAGACGAAGTTAACAATTCAAGTGCGACTAGATTAAAATATATTCATCAATTACCATTTATCCCACGTTGGGAACTAGATGCGAACTTGGCTGAGAAGTATATGTCCTTGGGGGTGTTGAGATCAGCTGTTGAGATCTATGATAGATTACATATGTGGTGTGAAGCTGCGTTATGTTATGCTGCTGTAGGTGATGAAAAACAAGCAGATGAAATTTTAACCAAAAGATTACAAGAATTCCCAGATGATGCTCGTGCTTATTCTATCCTTGGTGATATCAGACAAGATCCAACATTATGGGAAAAGAGTTGGGCAGTTGGTAAATATGTTAATGCTAAAAACTCTTTGGCAAGATATTATTATCGTCCACCAAAGGACTCTAGTATCACCAAAGATTATAACGTAGTATTAGGACATTTAAATGACTCTTTAAGACAATATCCATTGAGTTTCGACACATGGTATTTCTATGGTTGTGTAGCACTGGAATGTAATAAATTGAATGTCGCCTCAGAAGCCTTCTCAAGATGTGTTTCCCTAGACGATACACATTCCATGGCATGGTCTAATTTAAGTGCGTCATATATTCAACAGGATAAAATGAAAGAAGCGTATAGTTGTTTAAAGAGAGCTGTTGGATTCGATTCTCAAAAGAATTGGCGTATATGGGAAAATTTCATGATTGTTTCATTTAGACTAAACGAATGGAATGATGTATTGACTGCTTGTAAGCAATTGGTTAGTATCAAGAGAGATAAACAAGGTGAAGGATCTGTAGATATGCCTGTTGTTGAAAAATTAGTCGAACTTTTAATCTGCACAGAATATTCCGACGATAAACAAGATTATTTCCAAAGAAACTGTATCGAGTTCATGTGTGTTACATTACCTTCTCTCATTACTACTAATGACAGGTTATGGAAACTTGTTGCCAAAGTGGAATTATGGAGAAAGAGGCCTTGGGCTGCATTAGATTGTCACGAAAAGGCCTATAGAGTCACACTACATAATCCTGCTGTAGATACTGAGGAGTCTGCATGGAATGAAACCGTTGATGCATGTGAAGATCTAGTTGCAGCATATGAATCCCTAGGTGAACGTGAAGGTAAGTATGGTGAAGGAAGTCTTGTTTGTAAGGATTGGAAATACAAAGCCCGTTCTACGATAAAAGCATTGGTAAGTAAAGGTAAAGGTAGATGGGATGGTACAGACGGTTGGGAAAGACTGATGGAGGCTAGATCTCAACTATAATAAATAAGTAATAAATACAATTTTAATTAATATAATTTGATAAATTAAAAGAAAAACCTATATAAAAGATACGTAATAATGTATATGTAAAATACCAGATTGTTTGTGTTCATGCAGAATAGAAAAAAAGTTTGAAAAGAGGTCATCTATCAGGGATAGTATGTTGTTCGAGATATATGCAGTAAAAGTGTCCATTCACCTACCACACCTTGCTAATTGCCATTTTTGATTATCTAAAGGACAAGCATCTCTTGTCTTGATCCATTTATTAATACAATGTAGATGGAATGCATGGTTACAAACACCCCATGCAGCAACACACTCATTATCCGTATCAGACATTGCCTTTGGCTGGCATTCAATACATGGTTCCATAATATGATTTCTACAAATTGCACAGTTATCTACAGCAATATCCCATGACCAGAATGCGACAGCGGTCCATTTCTTGATCTCGAATCTCTTCTTTGTTTCAACTGAACCCTCTTGATCCACTTCCATTTCATCAACGTTACTCATTCTTCTGTGTTTATATGTTATTCTGGTACAGATATAACAACTTCCTGGAGTCTTTTATCTTATAAGTTGTTATTCTTCTGTAGTTAATGTTGTCTTACTAAAAGCTGTTTCGACTTTTCAGTTCAAACAAATTTCTATAGGGCAGGGGCGAAAAACTGTCGCGATGTACGAGGGTCACTGAAATTTCCATCAACTATCAATCAACAAACCTCCAGTAAGAGACTACTTCAATGAGATATATTCCAAAGAAGAGAGTGTCAAGTGTTGAGAAATTTAATATAATATATACCATATCTGTTACCATATAATAGCAAACAGATTTAGAAGAAAGATGTCTCGTGTTGAAACCAATGATGTTAGTTCGCTATACCCACCTCCGCCACCTTATATGAAATTCTTTACAGATGGCAATGTAAAGAAATTAGCTCAGAGAGATGGTGAAAAGGATGAGAATACCGAAACTGATGATATTGTTGCGCAAAATAGCTCAGAGGAAACAATAACCAGTGAATTAGACTTTCTTGTACCTCCGCCAATGCCATCTACACATCAATATAGAGCATTTGGTAATATATGGCAGGTTAAGGATGAATTACCAGATTTAGAAACACTTGGTATCACTAGGCTATACAAGAAATCGGATACAGGGCAAACTGAAGAAGGTGATGGGGCTAGTGTCCCAACTAGTTACCAATATAAGACTCAAGAATTGAAAAAATTGTTGAAGTCATTGCTGTTAAATTATTTGGAATTGATTGGTGTATTAAGTATAAATCCAGAGCTATATGAGCCTAAGATGGAAAATATCCGTACAATCTTAACCAATATCCATCATTTATTAAATGAATATAGACCTCATCAAAGTCGTGAATCATTGATTATGTTATTAGAAGAACAATTAGAACATAAGAAGACGGAAATTCAACAAATCTATGATGTATGTAATGAAGTACAACGCAAATTAGATAATATACAACAGAATATATGATAGAATGTTGTGGAATGTAGGACTATAAATCACAGTAATATTTATGACGCGTTCTTTGCGAGTTGTAACAATAAAAAGGTAAGTGAAAGTATAGTTTTTATGAAGTTTCTATTTAGTATGATATCCTATTTGACTTTTAATATAGAGAAATTAGTAAAATAACAATTGTATTTGTTATAATGACGTTTTTTTACCTTTCTCTTTTCCATTCAAGAGATGAATGTCTGACGTGCGTAAACGCAATAATATAACTAATGCTGAAAAGGTAAATTGATCTCATTTCCTGTAACCTTCTAAAGTCTAGTAGATATAATTATACGTTTTACCTTTCTACCTATAAGGTTGTCTGTCACATTTGATTTCTAATATTATATAAAGGGAGAGAATTTTATTTCTAAATGGAATAATGAAAGAACGAAACAAACCACAAACAAACTTTTAGTCTAACAAGATTATAATAACGGTACTATATAGATTTTTTTCACAACTACTGTTATGACAAACGAAATTGCGTCAATTATCTCCGAACCACAAATATCAACAACTACGAGCAGAAGATTCAACTCCTCATTGGAATCACTTTTTTCATGGCAGATTACGGCATCATCACATTTTAATGAGGAATTAGAATCATTAGCTAACAAGTTAACCCATATAAACTCTATTAGGACTGTCTCAAAATATATGATTATATTAATCGGTCTCCCCGCCACAGGTAAATCAACGATATCAAAGCATTTGATCGAATATTTAAAAGATGCAGATACTACGTCAAATATCCGTTGTCAAACATTTAATGCTGGTGATGTAAGAAGAGAAGAGAAATCTTTAGATTTAACACGAGATAAAACCGAAGATATTTTTGATCCAATAAATAGCGATAGGAAGGAGGAGTTTGCGAAAACTGCATTTAATGAGGCCATATGTTCGCTGAAGAATGATAATTGTGACATTGGTATTTTTGATGCTACCAATTCAACAAAACAAAGAAGAAAATATTTATTCAAAGAATTAAGAGCTTTTAATCATAATACACATTCAAAATTTTCCATATCACCAATTGTAATGCATATTACATGTTCGAATATGAAATTTGTAAGATACAATGTTCATCAGAAAGCATTTAACGCAGACTATTTTGATAAACAATATGAATCCTCCATAAGAGATTTCGCAAAGAGACTAAACCAATATTATACTCAATTTATACCATATACAGTAGGTGAATTTGATCATATGCACTCAAATTCCTCATATGACAGTCATCATGGTATTTTCTATTTCCATATTGCGAATGCAGGGTCGACAGAAACAAGTAACATTATTAAATATTCAAATATAGCATCACAGGAGACTAAAAAATTGATTACAGCTTTAAATTACTTCACAGTAAATTATGCAATAATGTTTGGTAAACAATATATATCTAAGGTAAAAAACTTTTCTAGGTTTCCGAAGATTATCAACTCCAATCATTATAATCTTTGTAAAACTATTAAAGAATTATCAAGATTGAAATTATTAAACCGTGTTATTGACGACGATTATATTAAAAAACTTCCGAGGTTTCAAGAAATTAATAACATAACAGAGCAATTGCTACACAATTGATTTGTGATTTTTTCGTCTGTATTTATCATTAATAGATATCATGTTTTTTGTATTTTATATTTTATATAGACTTTTTGCATTACTTCAATACATTAAAATTATTAAATATATTTACGGATCTGTGGGTACATAAATTTGTTAATCTAAGCCTGGCAATGATGACCCTAAACCAGGTAGACCTGTGGAAGTTGTGCTAGTCTTCTTTTCAGGTGAACCAGTAGGATATCTATTATTACTGTTACTTTCATTACGGAAATGATCATTTGAGTTTCTATTATTGTTATATGTAGATGATGATGATGCAGAATAACCTGACGAAACTGGTGATGTCCCATCTATAGTTGGTGGAGCTGCCCCAAACTCTGACTTTTCTCTAACTGCATTAATATTGTTATTAATACCAAAATACCAACCATTAACCTTGTGATCATTATATGATGGATCGTCGAACGCGTTAGGATCTAATGGTCTTGCTCTTGTCCAGAATCGTATCGTTCTATCCTTGGATGCACTTGCCAGTATATTACCCATTGGATTGTATGCCATTGATGTTATACATTTATCATGAGCAAACGGTATTGTATGTACAGGATTTTCAAGATCTTGTAACAGATCAAAATGCTTAATAGAACCGTCATAACTACCAATAGTGACCATAGACTCGTTTAACGGTGACCATAGTAAATCCATATAATCAATTTCGTCTCTAATTACCATTAATTCCTTCATACCATATCTTATATCAAAAATACGTAATGATTTATCCTTTGATATTGCACCTAATAGGTTTCCCTTTGTTGGTTGAAACCTGGTTTTCAATACAGTATGCTTGAATTTAAAGATTGTGGAGATACAGCTACCAGCTCTTGGATCCCATAATTTTACTAAATTATCTTTAGAACCAGATGCAATCAAACCCATCGTTGGATGCCAGTCGCAACTCTTCACATCCCAATGATGTCCCGACAATATTCTCTCTTCTTTACCATTACTAAAATTCCAAATCTTCAAAATGTTGTCATCTGAACAACTAACAAATTTAGAATCATTATTACAAAATGCAACATCCCTTATACTTTCAGTATGAGCTGAATCCAATTCTTTAACCATGTTGAAATTAGGTTGCCATATTTTAATAATCCCATCTGCGTCACCACTAACCATCCAATCACCAGCATGAGAATATTTCATTGTTGTGACAGCTGAATCATGAGCCTGCATTAAACTTTCAAAATTGAACGAGAATCCATTCCAAAGGGACAGTTCACCATTATATGTGGCTACAATCAATCTTCTGCCCTCGGGGGTCCATTCAATTGCAGGTATTACATGTTTAACTTTATTGGAGGATAAATGTGTAAATTTATTGACAACATTAACGGCTCTATCATTATTATGTACATATGCACTAGGTGGCATCAAATTTGCTGTAAATGATGTCTCTGGTTCAATCGCTGGCAATCGTAAACCATGCTTCTTATAATAATACAATCTGTTGAAAGGGGATATTACTTCGACGGTACGTCTGTGAGTCACGTACTTCTTATTTTGGGCTTGAGAACCACTCTCAGTTGCAATATTACTTTCCATGCTTCTATATGTCTGGTTTGACACAGTTTAATTGCTACTATTCGACCTCTTCTTTGGCTAAAGGGTGTTTACTTGTATTGCTTCTACTGTCTCTATCAGTTCTTGTTAACAATAATTTTTCACCTTTATCAATAGGGCTCCGCATCAATAAATACCGATGAGCCCATACAAAAAAAATATTTGGGTAACATCAACTCTGTTTTAAGTGGAATGTATTGCTATTATATAGACTTGGGGGGTATCTGAAAATGTATAGAATGTATAGAATGTATAAAAGTATATTTGCATGGTTGTCTCTGCGTGTCTACAAGTACTCGCTGTGTCCCTTGATGTACTTTGGATACAGCATCCAGACAACTGAGAACATGACGACCATTAGCCAGCACAGTGTTGGAATCCATTTAATACCTATCCAATGTGTTAGGATACCAGCAGCATAAGGTAGGATTGCACCACCACATCCACCAGCTGCAACTGCCATACCTACACCACTGATCTGTAATTTACTTGGTAAAACCTGAACAGCAACAATACTTGCTGAAGGGAACAAAGGACCGATGAAAAACCCACAACAGAACATTACAATAGAGAGTGTAATGAGGTACAATGTAGAATCACTGTTGATCCATCCGACCAACATGTATAGAGTGTAGAAACCTACAGTTAATGCACAATAGACACGGCAAGCTCTATATTCATTGCTGAAGGCTCTCTTAGTTACAAATGCTAGTATCAGACGACCGGCAGTTAAACCGATCCAGAAGGTGGAAGCCACGTATGACATCTTGATTTGATCTGACGATTTTGTTTCGAGTACATAGGTATAAAACCATGCACCTGTTGTGATCTCAGCGCCTAAATATGCGAACAGGAATAATGCATACAATAAAATCGGTGGTAAGGACAACAATTGCAAAAATGATTCTTTGGTTTGTGGTTGAGATGCATCATCTAAAGATACAGGTTCTGGAGTAGATTCCAGGTTATTATTCTCATCCTGCTGGCATGTATAATGGTATTTGGCAGCTGTCTCGTATCTGAAACTAGGAACAATAATACATGCACCCAATACGGACATTGAGAATGGAATGATAAAGTAGAGAGACCAGTGACCCCACTTCACAAAATGTGCTACTAAAGGAGGTGTTAACATAGCAGCACAACCATAAACGGCATGCATTATTCCCATCAATTCATTCTTATGGACTAGCATATTTCCGACAAGAACGTTACATGAAGCATCAAGAATACCGATACCTAAACCTAGAGGGAAACAACAGAACATGAATATAGGGAAATTTGTGGGTTTTGACACTAAAATGGCAAAAAATACAATACATAAAGTAGCTGCCAGCATCATTCCACCTCTCATTCCGTATTTATTGTGAACCTTCTCATTCAGTAATGATGCACATATATAACCTGAAAGTTGAATCAGGAAAATATTGGATACTTGAATCTTAGAAGTATTATAATATTCCATCAATTTTGGAAGTAATGTCCCTACAGACTGATCGTTGAAACCAAACACCGTAAACATCACGAAACATGCAAGAACTTGGTACTTCACCAATGGGACTTTTTGGTAATCTAATGGATAAACTTTCAAAATGTTTCCTTTCCATTCGATATCTCTTATTAACGGTCCTGATAAAGGAGGCACACGCGAATCCTCCGTATCCTGCAATTCAAAACTATTATCTGGTCCATTCTCACCAGGTTCTATCAGCGGATCTAAATCATCTACTATATTCCAATCGGTTGTTGTTGTTGTAATTGCTTGTAGTGTATCCTCACTTTGTTTTTTTGAGTCCATCTTCTAGCAATATTAACTTTTCTCTTCTTGAAGTTTATTATTTTCCCAATCTGTAACTTTTTCTATCCCCTATCTAAATATGCACTTCTGGCAGGTTTATGACCCTATATCATCAGCAATAAACAGCTTTTTGTTGAGTGATGAGTAGTGTGTTGTGTGTTGCATTAACGTTAAAATTGTTTTGTTGCTACGGTGCGTTATTTCCAGCGAGAAGGACCTCGATCACTTTTATAAATAGCTCTGGAGTGACTACTTAATAAAAACCTGGCACAAAAATCAACTGTTTCAACCCACTGAAGAATATTAAGATTAACAGAGAGATATGAGCAACAACATAAATAGTCCTCCAAGGAAGGAGCGGGTGTACTATTCGCCTACTGGCTCATTGACCAAGGGTAAAAACATGTTTTATGGTACAGGATCTCTAGGCAACAGGCCAGATTTGAAACAGGGGTTATCGACCAGCAGAGTGAATCTAACAACTACACCTGGTTCATCTTATCGAATTCAGCATCATCACAGCCTTTCAAACCAATCGGGACAGCTGGATGTAAATAATGCAGGAAACAGTACTGGCGGCAATGGTGGTAGGCCATTTTTGAACCCAAGGCACACGTTTAATGGCACTTATACAGGATTGGGAAACCTATCTGCATCTGATGATAACTTGAGTATAGGTCATAGAGGTAGAAAGAGTGATAGTAGTGGTGCAAGTAATAGATCGAGACCGCGATCATCAGGGTTGGTATTCAGCAGTACGATAGATAGAGAATTGGCAAGCATCGATAAGATTAATGATCCATTAGCAAATTCGTTAGTATGTGCAGGGAAAAGTCATGTTGGGATATACAGATTTAATAAAGAGGATAGGTCAATACGGCTAATCCATGATGTCACTAAAACTGAGTCACCTCATGCAAGGTTACAATCTTCGTCAATGTTTGCACCTAGAAGAAACAGACAATCGAAATTTAGCACAATATCAGATGTGAAAAGTGGTTTCCAAAATTTGAATAATTATGTGGCAGTCTGTGCCAATTCTACATCGATATCTGTCTTCGATATTAACAATAATACAAATCCTCTGTTAACTTCATTGAATGAACATAAAAGATCAGTCAACAGTTTTGATTTCAATATGGTTCAGACTAATTTATTAATTAGTGGTGGACAAGATGGTTGTGCGAAGATATGGGATCTAAGGGCTAATAGCGCAGCAAATTTAAAGAATAACGGAAGATGCGAAATTAATATCAATACTGCATATGATTCGATTAGAGATATCAAATGGATGCCAAGTTATTCATTTGACTCTCTCGTAGGAAATGAGAGCACACCATCATCAATAAATAGTGGCAACATCAATGGAACTACAGCAAGATCTAACTCTGGTTATAAGTTTGCATCAATTCATGATTCTGGTGTTCTTTTGAAATTCGATTTAAGACAACCTCAACAATTCGAAAAAAAGATAAATGCACATACTGGCCCGGGTCTATGTTTAAACTGGCATCCCAATTTAGACTACATTGTAACGGGTGGGAGAGATGGGAAGTGTTGTTTATGGTACGTAGGTGATAGGGATCCTCACTCAACAAATTATATCTCGTCAAATATATCTGTATTCCCAGAAACAACAATCAATTTTGGTTCACCAATTACTAAGCTAAAATTTTGTCCTGCTTATAATGAGGAACCACATAATTCTTCCCTTGCAATATCATCAATGGGTGAAGAGGCACAGGTAGGTATTTACTCATTGGCAAGGAAGTATGTCCCTAAGAATCTATTAGAGACATCAGCTGCCTCTTTGGGTCTTGTTTGGTGGGATTCAGATAATATCTTCACAATAGATAAAAGGAATAGAATAAATGGTTGGGATCTAACCAAAGAGCCAACAGTTCTAGAGAATTTACCAAAAAATGTTACCACTTGGAGAGATATTGAAGGGAATGGTCTTTTATTTGTAAATCAAGATGAGGGGACGTATGATATTACAGATCCTTATTTTAGTAGAAGTATTATGCATGATTATCCAACTAATAATAATAGTAATGTCTTAATGTCAAGTACCAGTATCAACCAATTTGATTCTAATAATAAGCGAATCCATTCTCCTCCAACCCCTATCCCTAATGAGAGACCATCTATGTTTAAGATGGGTTCTACATTTAATGGGAAAAATTTTGCGTCATCACCAATGTCACCCACACCTTTGTCTTCTACACCATCAATACATTCAGAAATGGCACCATATGGTACACATGACATGAATAATAACAATATTGAATCACCATTAGTTGTAACATTAGATTTGCCAAAGATTATTGGCAGTATGAGAATTGCACAAATAAGTAAATTTGAAAGTTTAAGAAATAATAAAAGAGTCGATAAGGAAAGTTTAGAAAAATTACAAGAATCTCCAATCGAGGTCTTTAAATACCTAGCAAGGGAATTGGAATTTTCTGTCAAACGTGAAAATTCATCTCCAGATGGTTTTAGTAGGAGAAATAGTGCAGAACTAGATTTTATTAATAATGGTAGTTTACAAGATGACAACGATGATACAGGTAAAAATTTGATGAAGAAATTTGGACTTGCTGAGAATGGTACGTGGACAAATTTAATTAATAAGAAGTCGGATCAACAGGAAAAGAAGCATTCAGAACCGATGTTGAGAAACGGTTCGACATCGGGGACCAGATCAAGTCGTCAGGATTCATTAAACGATAGAAGTAGTAAATACAGCAGTGTTCATGGGGAACGGTTATCAAGTACCGAATCCAATTCAATTAAACGTAACGACAAGAATAATTCTACGGCACAAAGCGCATCGTTAAATGTTGATCAATCAACTAAGGAAATCGATGATAAGTCCATGAGATTACAAGAGAAGATGAGATTGTTTGTGGATTTCCTGACAGCAGCAAGTCATAATGCGTCGGTATATGCAAATATCAACGATATATTAAATTTTAAAGTATGGATTTTGATTAGGGATACTATAATGTGGGATCTAAAGAAAATGGATTCATTATTACCGAAAGCCAACGAGGAGCCTGACCACATTGATAACCATGACTCAGAGTCTGTGAACTCTTCTGTTATCGAAGACAATACCGCACCTATATCACATCTTCGTAAACAGTCGATAAATTCTGATTTTAGTCGTTTTAATGAAAGTATTAGAACCTCTTCATTAGTAGAGGAGCATCCTCAACCATTCAGATCGATGTCAGATGATTCTGGAATTGACCCTATTGATAGGGAGACGATCACAAATTTGAGGAAACAGTTGAGAAACGGTGGGGAACCTAGTCATAATTTTGCTACGACAGATACAATAGATAATCTAGAAAGTAGGGATTCAATTGATGAAGAACGTCAACTATCGAACGAAAGTGCTATTGCGCCGGATGAAGAGGAAGAAGAAGAAGATAAACAAGAACAAGAAAAGGATAAGAAGGAAACGAGTAAAGAAGTTTCACCGGATCTTACTGGTAAATCACCTGAAGGTATACCTATTTTAAACGGTCGTAGTAAAAGATTGTCATTTATTGATACATTTATGTCAGATGCACACTCGCCATTAAATCATTCTGAAGAAGAACGCTCGAGACGTGGTAGTATGACTATACGTAAGTCTGTTGGTGGACCATATTCGGGCTCGTTTGACCATCATAGTGTTAGAAGTAAGATATCGTCTCTGGATAGTATATCTAGTAATTATCAAACTCATACTCCGTTCCTGAAAAGATTATCTGATACAAAGAAACTAGTTCCGACAATAAGAGAAACATTCTCGTATGAAAATGTATTGAAAAGTGTTGAGGATTTGGATCTGTTAAATGGTAAGAGTACAACGGGTAACAACTTTCCAAAAAGGAATCAATCAGGTTTATGCCCCCCTTGGAATACTGAAACTATATTACAACAGGTCTATGAGCAAGCTGCCGAAGGTGGTAATATACTGTTAGCAGTTAACATCTTATTATTATTTCATGATGTATACCAGCTGGCCTCATTGCATGTCGTGAAAAGTAGTGTTTCTGAATTCATAACTTTGTTGCATAGATACGAACTGTTTGAAATAGCTACAGAACTGTTAAAGTACTGTGGTTGGGATGATATTATGGGTCCTGAGAGTGAACAGTCAGATATCCGTCTATTTTGCGATCATTGTGGTGAATTAATAGTCAACGAACCGTCCAAGGAGACGTATACTAGGTCATTACAAACCTGTCATCGCAAAAATGACAAGAACGATATCCAATTCGGGTTCTGGTACTGTGATAATTGTAAGAAACCAAACACATTATGTGTATTGTGTGAACGTCCTATTAAGAAATTGACTGTTGGCTTACTAGAGTGCGGCCACGAGGGGCATTTTGACTGCTTCAGAACTTGGTTCCTAAAGGAAGGTATGACGACATGTCCAGCGGGTTGTCCAGCAACGTTAAACATCTAATAGAAACCTCTCATTATGCCAAATTCTATAGTTGGCTCAGATATCGGTATTGGTCACGTGAGCTTGCCGTGCAAAGCGATGTCTCTTTTTCTGTGTCTACAAACTGAAAAATTTTTCACCGCAACAAAAAAAAATCGCAGAGGGAAAAGCTGCGGTCGCCAACAATCGGTGAACTCAGAGGAGGTTTGGTTTGCCAATACAGGCTAATTCTCTTTCTGATCGCAAACTTGGATTACGTTTCGCCAAATTCAGGATTGTTTGCGGGAAGAACCAGGAGTTAGCTTGTGCAATTAGCGATGAGTCTGGTCAGGTTGTGAATGTTTGTGTTTCTGAAAGAATATCTTTAGGTAAGTTATCTGGTATTTGTTAATTATCTGTTTGTTTTCGTGAAGTATCCTTTCTTAAGATATAGGAAAATACGTAATTAAATCAAAGTAGAAATACCGTTTGAAAGGATTAAAACAATGTCTGTTGAAGAAGTCTCACAAAAACTGGAAAGCGTTACTGTTAACGACGATACCCCAAAGACTGTCCTATCTGACAATAAGGAATTCGATGTTAAACATCCTTTAAACACTAAATGGACTCTATGGTACACTAAGCCAGCTGTTGACAAATCTGAATCCTGGTCTGATCTTTTACGTCCAGTTACTACATTTGAAACTGTTGAGGAATTCTGGGCCATTATCCAAAATATTCCAGAACCTCATGAATTACCATTAAAATCTGATTACCATGTTTTCAGAAATGATATCAGACCGGAATGGGAAGACCAAGCTAACTCCAAGGGTGGTAAATGGTCTTTCCAATTGAAGGGCCGTGGTTCTGACATAGATGAATTATGGTTGAGAACATTATTAGCCGTCATTGGTGAAACCATCGATGAAGAAGATTCTCAAATCAATGGTGTTGTTTTAAGTATTAGAAAAGGTGGTAACAAGTTCGCCTTATGGACTAAATCTGAAGATAAAGAACCATTAACCAAGATTGGTGCCAAATTCAAGAACGTTTTAAAATTAACTGAAGACGGTCTATTAGAATTCTACCCACATTCTGCTGCTAACGACAGACATGCTCAACCATCTATCACCTTGTAAAGATAATAACTACAATTAAGAAAAAGAATATATTATTACTCATTTATTAAACATCATATTTTGAACCATAGTGCTCCTAATAATTTTATCATCATTGTTAATTTTTGAATGTTTTTTTGACTCACATTTTTCATATGTTTAATTTTCTCTTCCACTGTTTTTTTGATCAATTGTTTTTTCTTTGATAGAAAACAAATAAATGTATTTTACAGAAGTTTATTATATGTTTTACACTTCATTTTTTGTTATATAGATATATATATATAAGATAAAGATAAAATCAATCCAAAGGAGGGGAGGAAGGAACCTCTTGAAAGATGAGTTAAATAAATAAAAAATTTACATAGAAACAAATACAAAAAAAATTATTAAAAAAATTGAATTAATTATTTCTCTTTAAAGTTTATAAATGGTATGTAATGTTAATGTACTATATCATACATAATTGATTAGGCGTAGACTTCAGCAACAGACTTTTCAAAGATATCCAGACCCTTTTGAATGTTTTCATGAGAGATAGTTAATGGTGGAACAAATCTAGCAGTTGTCTTACCAGCAGTAATTAACAATAAACCATTTTCTCTACATTTTTGAATGACTTTAGATGGTGGTTCAGAAAATTCAGCACCAATCATTAAACCTAAACCTCTAACATCCTTAATTTGAGATGGGAATTTAGCTTGAATCTTAGCTAAACGGTTCATGAATATTTTAGATTTTTCGTTAACTTGTTCTAAAAATTCTTCGTTTGCGATAGTATCCATAACATATTTACCAACTGCACAACCTAATGGGTTACCACCGTATGTAGTACCATGATCACCGACTTGTAGAACATTATTAACCTTTTCATTGACAATAGTAGCAGCAATTGGGAAACCGTTACCTAAAGCCTTAGCAGCTGTGAAAATATCTGGATGAGCCTCCTTTGGTAAATAAGAATGAGCCCAAAGTTTACCTGAACGACCAATACCACATTGAATTTCATCATAAATTACAACAATATCATTAGCTTTACAAACTTGATTTATACCGATCAATTTTTCAGCTGGAACTGGGAAAACACCACCTTCACCTTGAACAGGTTCAATAATTAAACCAGCGATTTGATTCTTATTAGATTGTAAGAAACTTTGTAATTTTGTTAATTCATCATTAATATTTAAGAACGAAACATGTGGAATTAAATCACCAAATGGTGTTCTATATTTAGCGTTCCAAGTAACTGATAATGCACCCATTGTTCTACCGTGGAAAGAGTTTTGGAATGCAACAATACCTTGTTTCTTTTCACCGTGTTTTTTAATACCATGCTTCTTAGCAAATTTTAAAGCAGCCTCATTAGCTTCGGTACCAGAATTACATAAAAATACTCTTGAAGCATCGAATTGACCTTGAAATTGTTTTGTCTTATCAACAATCTTTTCACTTAATTCTAAACATTCAGCAGAATAGTATAAATTGGAAGAATGAACTAATTTTCTAGCTTGTTGATTTAAGATATCGGCAACCTTTTCATTAGAATGGCCTAATGCGGTGACGGCGATACCAGCAGTAAAATCAATAAATTGTTTACCATTGACATCATCGTATAAAATATCATTCTTACCTCTAGTGACACACAGATCTTGTGGTCTATTGTAAGTGGTCACTTGAAACTTAACGTCATCGAAAATTTCTTGACCTACTCTCTTAGCGGTTGTGCTCGAAAAGCATCTTTTAAGCAAATTGTTACTTAGCATTTTTTTTTTATGATTTTGATATAAATTGATTTAAAACTGTAATCGGATCTTGGTTAATGTTTATTAAATTTCAATTGATCGCTGATCCCTTTAAAATTGAGTTTATTAGTGTTTAATAGGAATTATGGGAAGAAATAACAGAATTCGCAGACACTTGCACTTAACAGCCATCGAGAGAATGATTACCTCTTTATATACACCGCTAAAAGAAAGAAACAGCGTCGCCATTTTGCAACTGAAATGTGCGAAAAATTTTCGCTCATTAGAAAAAGAAAAATTGAATTCGTTGTGCGCAAATTTGTGCGCAATATTAAAAAATATGTAACAGTTTTTTATCAAAATAGTTAATGTGTGTGACCGTTAAGTGAGTCACTTAGCGAGCGCTGTTTTCTATCTGGATTTTGGCGCGCTAATTTGGGTGCGGCACCTTTTTTAGCAGCTCAGAAATTCATGACACCACTTCGTGAATAGTGATTTAGCTTTTCCGGTTAGCAATACCCCATTAGGATAAATGAAATAAGCTGCTTACGTCAGTAATTTAGTAATAATAATATGAAAAAATAATATTTAAATATAGAAAATCTATTTTTTTCTTTTACGTACGTCTATTCCAGGATAAAGCATTTGGATCAGCAATCTTTCTACCTGTCATTAACCATGTACTTAGTAAAACTAGAGCCATTGCAAAACAGATACATCCACCAATCAAATATATTTCACCCAAAAATTCATTCTTACCACCTATCGTAGAACCATGAGTAATGAAGACAGCTTTCTTACCGTTAAATTCTTTCACCGGCCAGTGTAATCCAATATCTATTTGGTATGTACCAGCAGGTAGAGTATCATTTTCATTACGACGAATCAATTTGGTTGATTTATCAAATGCACCAGGTCTCATCCAATTTTGAAATTCTTCCCATTCATGAACATTTGGAACGTTCGTTTCATTGTAACCATCTGGATAAGATTTCTCCCAGTATGGGGGTGGAGCAATATCTGTATGATTATATTTGGTGTTCTTAAATCTAATACCATCAGATTTCCAATTGATACCTTTATTAGTTAATGGATAGTTTTGTGATGCATCATCGACATTAACTAATTCAAATGGGAAACTATCATTAAACATTGCATTTGCAATTAACCCACATGGATAATATAATTTACCTTCATCGTTACGTGCTAAAGGTTTACAATTGATACCTGATCTTTCATGAACAACATCATATGATGCAGCTTCACCATTTAATTGTTCTTCACTAAATGATAACACATAACGTCTATGATTAGCAGCAAATTTCTCTAACATATAATTCACAAACACTGTATGTTTCATTTCAGTTGGAATGGTAAATCTTAATTGACAAGTACCACGTTCTTGGAAATCATCATTGGTATCATCTATATATCTCCATTGTGGAGCAGTATCGAACGTCTTATTTTTATGGAAGAAAAAATCATAATTTGATGAATTCATTGAAGTGAAGCTATCTTTTCCTGCATCCGTCATACAATCTTGGTAGTAAATCTTGATTTGGTCAACCTTTGAGGATTCAGCTAATAGACAACCACCAACAATAACGAAAACAGCGGCGACTAAAACATATATTGGTAACACAGTTCTCGGTGTCAGCACAGGATTGATTGCAGCTAATCTCTGTTGTGTAAACTTATCCTCACGAGGTCTTCTATTACTGACCTTTTTAGGTAAAGGTTCGTATTCTTCAAATTCGGATGCATCTACATCATCTTCTTCAGCAGGAATTTGATTCGCATTTGGATCTTTATTTCTATGGAAAATATCCGCTTGACCTAGGTTCAAATTCACCATATTGTATTGTGTTTGGTAAAATGATACACTTAGACCTTACTGATTGACTCCCTTACACAGAATCGTGTCTCTGCTGTGGTTACATACCTAAATATGAATGAGCTTGATAAGATGTTTCACGTTCGTTTGTTCATTTCTAGAATTCGCCAACGCCAAAAAAAATTGCGCTGCGTTAACTATCGCAATGAAAAGACCCAATAACTATCGAAACAATGAACAATTAAGATTATAAAATGATATATTATGAATTTATATACAGAGCCGACAAGTCAGTGTTAAGAACATTGATTAGAGAATGTTAGCATGAGCGAGTTGTTTGTAATGTTACCAAAGCCATAGCAGGTTGCAGCCCCACCGACAATCACAATTCTGTTAGAATCCACTTGTAATAGATCAAACCCAACAAAACACAACAGAATTGTTTCCCAGATATTTGCAGGAATTTTCACAGATTCGACTGTTCGTTTGATGTAGTCAATTATGACGATATTAGTCTTATCATTAAATAGTAAATCGGAAGATATTCCTCCTACCAATAGAATCTTGCCGTGTGACAAATGTGCAGATTTGGCACCATAACGACGTAACAGAGGATGTCTCATAACTTCAGTTATAGTGATTTCATTGTCTGCAATAGTAAAAGAGTATAATGTTTCAAGAATAGCATTATGATATTCGTCTAGACCACCAACAATGAAACCAGTATTGGTCTCCATGTCATATGACATGGACGCAGAAGAGACGATATTGGGAAATTGTGTAGCATTGTCAACTATTTCAACCTTTTCATATGAATCTTTCTTGAGATCATAGATTAGGAATGTATTTGTACCCTGGGTAACCCCGCCAAATATTAATAATTTATTATTTGAAATCTGAACAGTACAATGTCTGAATCTCGTTTCCGGTAACTTCCCATCTTTCAAAGTCCATTTATTTGTCTTGTAATTATATAGCCAAGTATCATTGTACGGTTTATGAGGAGCATTTCTACCACCGATAATAATACCCTGAGTGGTCTCCAGTATACGTGTAAATGTATGGCATGTCCTTACAGGTGGCATGGTTGTAGTCTTCTCACATGGTGTACTCTGGGTAACATTTTCTGTAATAAGTAAAGTCTCATTGATTCTGTTTGGGTTACATCCACCATGATATATTACATTGCCATTAGAATCAATTATTCCGGCACCGAATGATCTTTTCAAGTCAAGATCTAATGGGACAAATGTCACGGCCATGTCATTTTCTGGAATTTCAATTATTGGTTCTAAATCAAACTTATACTGCTCCGTAAAAATAAACCCCAGGTCATTAGTTGCATGACATAGGACATAATGATGGCAGAATAAACAAAATTCTTCAAATTCATCGAACGGTTGAATCGCTTCAACTGCATGTCTTGTTTTGGGTGGTACAGAATTCCATAATTGTAACATATCACCTACATTTATATTTAAAAAACCTAAATTATGGAATCTTTCTCTTTGTGATTCTATTGTATTGTATGTCTTCACAGATTGTAATGGGGAATCATTCTTTTTGAAATGTTTTAACATTTGTTTACTGAAAGGTTCGTAGTCACCTTGCGGTATTAATTGTTCTAACATTAAGAAATGAGAATTAGGCAACATTGAAGAGATATTGATAATTTGGTCAGATAATTCAGACTTCATGTAGGCTAGGGATACTTCTGCAATAAAGACTTTTACAACATTTGGATCTTGTAACTCTGGTAAGTCTTGTGACTCAAGCAGTAATTTTTTATAATTTAAAGTAGAATTTAGATCACATGGTCTGGTGAAATATTGATCACAGGTAATTGTATCGGTGACACCCTTTGTATCTTTTAATCCGACAATTTGTGTTAATTCTGGATGTTGTTTAATAATTTCAATTTTATTCTTTAACAGATCCGAGTAATCAATATCTAAAAATGAAAATCTCTCGAGGAATGATTCACTGTCCCCATTTAATTTGTCTAATAATTGGAAAGGCAATGGATCAAACCCACAACCTAGGTTCACAACTAATACTTTCTTCGAGCCAGATCCATCTCTAATAGATTCTAACCTTGATCGTATCGCATGCAATCTTAACCAGTAACCTCTATTGATACATGGAGATCTATTAATCACTTTTGGTACGAAATATTTGAAGTATTCCCTTACTGATTGGTCCATAACATTCTTATTTACCCCTAATTTTGGTAAATATATAGATTCTACGGATCTTTTGGAAGCGATCGATGAATTATTAGTACCTTGAACTGCTAAATCAGCATACTTCAATTTCCTTTCTTTCTTCGATTGTTGGCCTTTCAACGAGGAAATCGTTGGATTCATTAACGGATCCACTGTCATAATATGGTGAGTAGATTGATATTCTAATTTCTATCTAGAAACAATGTCTTATTGATTGTATAATCTCGAATGATATATTTTAAATGAGAATATGTCTTCGATGCCCATCAATTTTTTTATTTTCGTTTCAAATGAAAAATTATTGCTTTTTGTATGGCACAGAAACGGCTGCACAGACTACGTTTTTTGTACTTTTCTTCGTATGATACAAATAACTAATTAAAATATGTACATTATATTGATATATAAATATTTAATGTACGAATCGTTGTTTTTTTTTGATGCAATGGAGAATAATGTTATCATTATTCTTCGACGGTACTAGTTACCTCTTGGAAATGTTTCTTTATTATATCGTGGAATTGGCTGTATGGTTTACCTTGGCAATCTGCAATTGATCTATAACATGCAATAGTTTCCTTAACTTCATCTGTTTTAATCCATATTTTACCATTAACTCCTATAGCGATTTCGAATTTACAATGTTGTGCTAATTCTCTAAGTAATGGAAATTCGTTATTGAAAAGCAGAGATCTAGCGAAACCTAATGTAACTTCAATGATCATACCACCATCTAGTAAACCAAAGCCTGCATCTGAACCATTCGTTGAGTCAACACATTCAATTTCGGCTTCTAATTCTTTCTCAGCGGTACATACACGGGCATAAACAAGGTCACCTATCACTAAAGTTGGTCTATTCTTTTTCGATGCATTTGGGAAAGCCATATATGACAAGGACACAGGTGTTGAAAAACTAGCTAGTGATACTCTATAACTATCAGCGAATGAACCTGTGATGACACCGACTACCAAGTCCCCTACAGCTGGTGTATATCTCTTGGAATCGTACTCCACGTATATTGTTTGGCCTTTCTTTGAATTCGATATGTTTAGGATACCTGCGTTGACTGGGAGGATATCTTGCGTAACTGGGTTATTATACATTCCAGGACCTAGTACTACTGGAACATCTGGGTTTATTGGGATTTTATCACCTGGAATAACTAATGTAGACATGATAGACCGTTATAGCTTTTGAAGATTTGTACAACTGCGGTTGTTGTTGTTTGTGAACTGGCATTGATAATGGTTCTTTTTGTATGGCGATGGGTTTCGATTCCTTTCAGTGCAAGAAATTTTTCGGCGAGGTCAATTTTGCACGTGAATGTCACGTGCATTTTGAAATCTAAGTAATAACTATTACTAATTAGAAGAACCAATTAACGGTTGATGGTATTGTTGCCAGAAGTTGCAGCTAGTTGGCTGTACTTTCAAATTTATGATTACGATTCTGTGTAGGTTTATCACTTTTGACGTCTTGTTTATTTGTAACAAGTAATCTGGACTTTTTTTAATAACTACCAATATTATATATTTTGGAAGAAATCAAGAAATTTCCAACAGTTTGAAATTTATGTAATATAACGAGTAATAAGCATAAATTGTTAAATTTAGATAATTGACAATGTGACTCCATTCTCACATTCAACTTGATGTCTTGTCCTCTATTTGTCTTTTAAAACTCCACATTTTTATGAACTCACATCTTGCCAATATAAATTTTTTAGATCATAGACGTATGAAAAAAAGTTAACCACAACAAAGAAGACACGTTACACTCATTCAATTTACGCCAATACAAGCTCATTTGCATCAAAATGGCTACAATAGTGGATAAATTCATCAGGTTTGTGAATATCACAGATGTCAGAGAGAAACTACTAAGATGGTTACAATTTTTCATCGTCTTCACAGCAGTTTGGTTCCCACAATCAGCATTACTATTGCAATTGAAGTCGCAAATTTTAATAATACGGAAATTCTTACGTTGTTTTAAACCTATACAACATGCAAATGTAGCATATAAACATTGTTATTCGACTGATATCGACTATTTATTCATTCTGAAGAATATTTGTTTCATGTTATATCTCGGAGCTGACCAAATTGTACTGCTACGTATGTTGAACCTGATTCCAAAAAATAACTTTAGTTTAGTACAAGTTCCAAGATTTGCAAATATATTTTGGTTAACTGCATTAAGTGTTGATATAAGAACCAATCTGAATATTATAAAACAATTAGACCTTAAGAAATCCGATAAAGTTGTCTTGACAAAGGATACAACACAGAAGAAAATCCTTAGAACAACACGATACATTGCTATAAGAAAGATTGTTTGGGATATTCTGGACACTTATATTGTTTCTACATATTTACAGTACATGAAATCATATAATGTGATAGTCGGCATGTTTGGTATGACTACCTCTACATTTGCTCTGCAAGATACTTGGAATAAATGTTAATATAACGTGTGTATCGTTACTTTCTATAGATGTGCAATACGTAATTGAGACACTCAAAAATATCATCGAAGTTTTCTCTTATATAAGTGGTCATTATTTGGCAATGGCAGCTAACGCAACGGAGGCAGCCATCAATTGGGAGATGTCTTTAGATTTACCCTCGGCTTCAGCTAAGATGGTATCTGGACTATCTCTTAATCTACAAATAGTTAAGAATTTACCTGGACCCATAAATTTTGTGAAGTATGTTGGACTATCTGTACTTGTAGCTACATAATGTGCCTGCAATTTATTCTTAGCTTCCTTGTCAACAGTATTAATACTTGCAGTAATAGTTGTCGGAGAAGGAGCCGCAGTGGCGGCTGAAGCCGCGGGAGCATTTTTGATAATGACAGACGCATTACTCTCGATAGGATTCTTTAAGACCAACTTTCTTGCAGTAGTAGATGGAGTTCTACTTGTATTATCAACACTGAACCCTGAAGTTAGAGGTCTTGCGAATGCACCTACAGTATCATCTTCCCATGGTCGAGCAGAAGAACGTCTTCTTGAGTTATTGTTTGATGTCTTAGCAGTATTATTTTGAATATTTAATACAGAAGAGCGTCTGATACTAATTATACTTGCTCTACGGGCAGATTCCTGGTCTTCATCACTGTCATCATCGAATGATGGCGGACCACCCATCGTTAAATCGGTACTTACTCTTGGGGCATTCTCTAACAGAACTTCCCTGGCACGTTCTTCTAGTCTCAAAGTATAATTATCCTTTTGACGTAGACCCTTGATACCCATTAATCTTTTTGGCCTATTATCTGAAACTGATGCTTGTCTACTACCACGTCTACTGTTAGATCTACTGTTCTGAGTAGAATTCTTACCGTTCTGTTGTTTAGAATCATTTTGGTTGTTACTTGATAAGGCAGGATCTAGGAATCTCTTTTGTGTTGATGGAGCTGTGTGTGGTATTTTCGATGAAGTTGGTAGAGTTAACTGTGGCATTTTCAATGAACTTGGTGGAGGTGGCATTTGTGGTAAGTTCAATGAGGAAGGAGCGGGTAAACCTTCTGGTTTCTTATTTCGATCTCCATTATCACCTGTTTTGATGGGTTGAATATTTTTATAAATAGAATATTGATCCAATATTTTTTTAGCCAATACATCCTTAGCAGCATTTTGTTCAGCATCAGTCACTGAGGTACCTGAACCACTGCCTAACAAGACATTCTTCAATTTGATTTCAATAATAACCTTTTTAGAGTTCTTGTCTTTACCCTTTGATGATTTACTTTGTGTATTGACACGATTAAATTGAGGAGATGCACCTGTCTTGTTATTTTCTAATAGTTTCATAACCTGGAATTTAGGGTTTTGACGGTATAAACCATTAATCATTTCCATACTTAGGGTTTTAGCCTTTTCTTGAATTGCAGCTTGAATATATTCCTTAATTTCTTCTAATTGGAAACCACTACATCTATCAATAACTAAAGAACCGATATATATGTCGAAAGAGGGTAATTTTGGATCGACTTTAGAAGTAGAATCCATGTAACCTTTGAAACATTCATCACCATCACTAATCAATTTATTGGTCAAAGTTTCTAATGCTTCAGAATCAGCAAATGGAAATCTTTCATATACGATTAGTGAGATCAATGCTTTTAACCAATTTTGCCCGATTACTTTCAATTTTTGAGAGTTATCCTCTGGAGTACCCGATTTTTTGTTAGGTAGACCATTCAAAAGGATCGGGAAACCTTGAGTGTATACTTCAAGGTCTGTTTGTTTTGAATCAAAATTATAGTATTCGATGATTTTAGAGATATCCAGAGTCGATTGTGCATTCTTTAGATAAGTAGCAATCGAAGTAGCCGGGGAGGCAACGATCCCCTCTAGCATTTCATCTGTGGATTTACCAGATTGCATCTGAGAGATATCTGCATCATTCAAACCATCTATATACAATATTTTCATTGCATTTTCCAATTGAATACATGCATTATGTACACGGTATAAACGTCTCAGTGACTCGTAGTCCTTCATCCTGGGTAAGTTGTCTGTAACCTGCTTGTTATATACTGCTAGATTGTGCACACGAACATTGAACATATCACATCACCTTATAGTAATAACCGCAAAATGAGTGTGGTCTGTCCCTGTAGAAGTTTCATATCGTTCGTCTTTGGGAAGTCTCATCGGCTCTTCGAAACGAACATTTCCCAATAGATTGACAAAGTTTCGTTTTCACCATTTACGGTAATTTACTACGGGGAGCCACGCAGAACAGAACAATTGATGGACTTATTTATGAGAAGATAACAACTGGTTAGGGCAACTGTAATGCGATATTCATCAGTTTATCAAGAGTCAACACAATTTGACTGTTGCGGTAATACTAAGTAGCAAATTATATACTGTCTTGTTCTCTAGTCAGATTCTGCTCACAGCCTTATCTGTTAAAATTTTCAGCAGACTGACCGTCCTGTTTTTTGTATAGTCGCGTAAGGATCTGCAATGATGGATGAAAAGTATATCAATTTGTAAATATTTTCAAACAGGATATTGGTCAAATGCGCTATTTGAGGATTTCCAGAAAGGTAGTAAGTTATAGTTAGTGATATCAGGTATACATTCAACACATTTTCTCTCTCTGCCCTTCTTCTTTGGCTGGTACAAAAATTGAGAACAGAAATCGTTATCCCGGAGCAAAAATCCTTCTATTTTTAGTTCATATACATATATGACAGCTCCCACTACAATGAAACATATTCTGCTTATATTCTTTACATTAACGTTCACATCTGCGTTTGGGTTCCATAAGGAGAAGGTTCTCCAGGGAAATAACTACGGTATCAAACAGTTCCCATCAATGTTAGTTGGTGTGAATGAATACAATTATTATTATGTGAATGTATCAGTAGGCACTCCAGGTCAAATACAACAATTAGTAATTAATACGGCAAGTCCATATAGTTGGGTAATGTCTGGTTCCAATAATAGTCAATGTTTCAATCAAAGTTTATGCAGTTCGAGTACTTTCTATTTCCAAGAAAGATCAACGAGCGCGACAAATTCACACTGGTATGATTCACCGGACCATCAGAAACTTTACAGCTTAGGGTTTATCGATGGTATTGCAATTAATGGTACCGCTGTTAACGATGTTATAACGTTCCCAAACGTATCGATTATAAATACTGGTTCCGAATCCGGTTCGAAAACATTTAAGAAAGTTACTCATAACGTTACTACTGGTAATGTTACATATACTAACGATAAGATATCTGTATCCAATTTATCCTTTATCAATGTAAATGAGTCAAGTAATTTACAGTCTGGCGTACTAGGTTTAGGTGGGTATATATTATTCCCAGATGCTCCAATAGATAAAAGTAATTTCGATGCCTCATTTTATTTTATTAATGATATGGTTACCGCTGGCGTTATTGAATCTCCAAGTTATTCGTTATGGTTAAACAGTGGTAGGGCCATCGAAAATACACAAGGTTATAGTGGTAATGAAGACGGATCCGAGACAGATGATGATATTTCTGCAACTTTAGCAACATCTAATTCTTTGACTGATGGACTCGGTAGATTAACATTTGGTGCAGTAGATCCATCATTATATACTGGACAAATGTACCAATTCAATATGATTCCGTTTATGGATCCGAAAACTGGAGTTGCAAGTACAGGTTATCCAATTGTACCAATGGGACCGATCTATATGGTTTCTAAGGGCGGCTCAAGACAGAATATGACTTCGGAACAACATTTTGAACCTGTATTGATAGATTCAAGTTTCATTGGTAATTATCTTCCAGCAAGTACAATTATTCAAATTGCTATTCAGGTTGGTGCTACTTACGTAGAATCACTGGATAGATGGCTAGTTCCTTGTTATTTACAATCATACGATGCAAAGATCGAGTTCACATTTTATAAATTAAGAATTCAAGTACCATTAAGTGATCTATTAACGAATTCAACTATGCATTATTCTGATAAACAACCTGCATGTTTCCTAAGATTATATGCCAATAGTTACATTGGCTTCAATATTCTGGGTCAATCATTTTTGAGAAGTGCATATATGGTGGTCGATCTAGACGGTGGAACTGTCGGCTTAGCACAAGCTTTTTCAAACAAATTAAAATTTGCAGCTTCTCCTGGGCAACAACAGACTACTACCACTACTACAACTTCGGGTAGTGTATCATCGACACCAACGCTAGCAGCAATCAAATCAGGTTATATTCCCTACGCCTACCATAAATTATACAATACAACAAGTCTTGCGCTATATCCATCCAGTGTCTCTGCATTCATGTCAAACATTCCAGGTCAGTACACTGCGACCGTCTTTTCCAACGGTATTATTACAGGTAGAATGAGATCATTATACGATACATCGAGATCCACAACGACGAAAAGTTCATCTTCGTTCACAAGTTCTTTATCCTTGGTGCTGCCAAGTGGGAACATCACTACAACCATGTCCGCTGGCGCAATGAAATTACAAAGATCCACAATAATGGTAACATCACAAAATGATAACAACCAATTATACTTGGCCTTAACGGTAATAATTGCCTTTATAACAATGAACATTGCATGGTGAGGAGCAGATAAGATCTGTACAGCTAAATTGCGGTAATGTGATAATGGATTACTGCTCAAATAAGCAACGTCCATTCACAAGGACGTAGCAGAATCTTTATTTTGTCATCTGAAATACCGTATTTTACCTGTCACATTGATGCAGCCAAGTTTGACTTGTTGATAAGTGAACCTGTAACAGCTTTCCTTTATGTGTGCTACATTTCGGCTCCTTCTGATGTTCTACCATATATATCGGTATTTTCACTCTTTATTAGTACCCTATTTTTGCATAGTTGCACACATTATAACTGGAACCTGATTCTTATATTGACCATTTTTAAAGAAACATGCGTTTTGAAACATTCAGAAATATACCCAGACAAGGCATAACATATTTTTGTTCTAAGAAATAAATCCCTTCTTCGGATCAACTGCCACATATTGTTAACTGATAGAGTTTTTCCAAATTTATCCTAATGGAGTTCGTCTATCCCGTTTTGGAAACCTAAGCAATGCTGGACAAAAATTATCAGAAGGATAAATGACAACTCACTTTCTCCGGCAATGAAATTCCTCTGAAAGACAGTTAGTTTTCCTCCTTAGGTGATTATTTTGAAATAAAAGCTCTTCAACGACCATTTAGCCGCTATTTAAGCCATTTGATATTTTTTGAACCGCTTATCTGTGACCAGGATAACGGCACATGTACTCATCACCCCTTCTTCCTAAAGGATAAAAATGGAAGAGAATTTAGATATCTGAATAAAAATATTATAAACTTCTCTCTGGTTGCAACATATATTGATGATAGCAATAAGAATATCTGAACAGTATATACATATATAAATAAAAATAAATTCAATTAAAGGACAACGAAATTCAGGCAACTTTTCTAAATATATTTTCTCTCTCTGGTTTGGTTTATCAATATCACATCTTCTGATACCATTCTTATATTTTAATCTAATATATCCAACAATAAACGACTACAATATTTAGATAAACATATCTGATAAATTTAAAAATTGCATTTCATATTGCGTCCTTTTTTACGTTTGTCTTAGGTCAGGGTACTGATTTAACGCCGGACTCAACTCATTCATGTAGAGTTCCAGAAGATTCTACTTCCATTGGCGGGTTCCGTGCCAGATTTTACCCATACTTACATCCTCAATATACTTATGAGTATGATAATTATGATTATCTATTAAATTAGTACTCTTCATTAAACCAACCACCGACTACCATCTACGGCATCTACGATGTCAACTACGTTTATACTGGTCCAAATGCTTACAATGGTCCACAATGGGGTCTGCTTCACGGTTACAATGTTACTTTAACTAATTTTACTATTGAATACGTTGGTTATTTTATTCCTCAAAAGACTGGTAGCTACACTTTCTCATTTGACAATACTGATGATTCAGCTCTACTATTTTTTGGTAATCCATCTGCTTTCAGATGTTGTAACACTGATACAGATATTACAATTGACGAAAGTGATGTTTCAATTGATGCAATCGATCAATGGGCCACCAGTGCACCTTCAACTGTAACACATACATTACAAGAAGGTGTCGCTTACCCAATGAGAATTGTTTACTATAACCAAGGTGGTATTGGCAAATTACACATGACTTGGAAGGATCCAGATGGGGTTACTCACGATACATTTGACAATTACGTTACATTTTTCACAGATTTAGAAACTGAATGTGTTCATGAAATAGTTACACAGACTACCTCATTTGAACCAGGTACCGCAACAGAAACAACCACATATACTACTTTACTTTCTACTTTTACCGGTGACGATAACGTTATCACTACTGAAACTATTTATGTTGTCCAAACACCAGATAGCAGAACTCATACTGCAACCGCTACTACTGTTTATGCAGAAGGTACTGGTACTGAAACAACTACATTATCTATCGCCACCGGTGTATATACTGGTACTGATGATATCGTTACAAGCGAAACTACATTCTTTGTTGAAAAGCCAGGTCCAGAGACAACGATCGCAACGGCTATAACATCCACAGAATTTATTAGTAGTGGTGAATCTACGACAGTGACTATTGTAACTACTTTCACAACGACAGAAAGTGACGGAGAAGAGGAAGAAATTGTTGAAACAGAAATTCATGAAGTCATGGTACCAACCATTGAAGTGACATTGAATCTGGTATGGACTACTACTGAATTTTTTAGTACTATTTCTGAACCAACAACTGTAACCCATGTAGCAACATTTTTATCAACAGATGATTACGGAGAAGAAGAAGAGGTTATAGAAACTGATGTGGAGGTAGAATTACCGAGTGCTGAGGAGACTATTACTACTATTCGAACTACAACTGCATTTGGTAGTGTTACAGCTCCTACAACCGACACACACGTTATAACGTACTATACTACTGAAGATGAGGGAGAAGAGGAAGAAATTATCGAAACTGATGTCGAGGTTGAGTTACCCATTGCCCAGGAGACAATTACTACTGCTGAAACCACAACAAGGTTTGGTAGTGTAACATCTCAGACCACAATAACGCATGTCACAACTTATTATAGTACAAACGATGAAGGAGAAGAAGAAAAGGTGATCAAGACAGATATTGACGTCGAATTGCCAAATGTTGAAGAAACAGTCACAACTGCTACCACTATTTTCTCTGAAGGCGAAATGACTGGAACAACTACAGTCTCTACATTATTAACTACTTTTTACACTGCATGTACTGACGGTAATGAGGAAGCAGTCATTGAAACTGAATATGTTGTCGAAATTCCAGATGTCAAAGAAACTATTACTAGTGCAACTACCAAATATACGAATTATCCAGGATCAGTTCCAACAACTCTGACACATATAACAACTTTCTTTACTGCAGATGCTAATGGGAACGAGGGGGAAATTATCGAAACTGAGATTATTGTTGAAACTCCTGAACATCTAGAATCAGAAATTGATGCCGGAGATTTAGAGCTTGCAACTTCAGAAGAAGAAGAGATTTTCATATCTTCTACAGAATATACCTACTATACAGGTTCTGTTACCTCTACATATTCAACCAATATTAGAACTTATACAACTACCGATGCGAATGGAAATGAAGAAGAAGTTTTAGAGACTAATTATTTCGTTGAGATTCCTGAAATGACTTCTGAAACCACCGTAGCTCAAGAAAATAGTCGTACAACGAACCAAGCTACCATTACCATTCCAAAAGAGGACATAACTCTACAAGAAATAGTTAATCTACCTATCATGTCTCAACAAACAACTCAATCTCCACCCTCCAGTTCCAGTAATATTTCACAATATGAGGGTTCGGGTTCTATTTCTTCTGGTAATGTGGTGTCATATCTGTTAGGTTTATTATTTGCAACTGTATTGATGTAAGGAATAGTTCCATTAAATATTGTTTTTATAGTTCCGTTCAATGTAATTACTTATATATATTAATACCCGGAATAATAATATTTTCTAGTTTATAAAAAACATTGTGCAAATATGATTCATTAGCAAAATAGAGAGGAAGAATACCAGTTGTGTAAAAGACCAATGCTTTATAATATTACATATTTAATTTTACATTAATTTTACTTAATAGCCTGTTAGAAAAGAATATTTCATTAAATTTTATCTAATACCATTAGAATAACTCGATAAAGGCACCTAAGATAGTAAACATAGTTACAAAACCCTTAATCGCTAAATTACCAGCACTATTTTCGTTAACAATAACCCCGTATTGAGAAGCAGAAGATGCAACACCTGTAGTTACTTGCAAGATTGGTTGAGTTGAACTACTTGTCTGAGCAGCGCTGTTGTAGCCATTTGAAGAGTTCCCAGAGCCGTTGGAGGAGCCGTTGGAGGAGTTGCTAGAGGATTCATCGGAAGAATCATTGGAAGATCCATTAGAAGAACCGTTAGAGCTAGATTTGGAGTTCGCAGAACCAGAAGCAGTTGCAGTAGCTTGAACTTGAGCTTCTTCACATTCTTCACAAATTTGAGTAGTTGTCGTCATTGAGGATAATGTAGTAGTTGTGTGATGACCGTTAACTGCAGCTTCTTCGCATTCTTTACACTCTACAGTAGTTGTAACTTGAGAATTACTTTGTTCACATTCTTCACATTCGATGGTAGTGGTAGCATGAACTTCTTCACATTCCTCACAGACTTCAGTGGTAGCGGTAGCTTGAGCTTCTTCACATTCATGACATGTAACAGTAGTAGAAGTTTCGATATGAATAGTGCTGAAGTTTTCAGTTGAAGCACCTGTAGCAGAGGAGACATCAGAGGAGGCAGCAGTGGAACTATTAGCAGAAGCCGATGAACTTGGAACAGAGACAGTGTTACTGTTAGAGATAGTACCATTCCAACAATATCTTTGGAAACATTGTTGACATTCAGTTGGCCATTCTAAACCTAATTTCTCCTGTTTACGTCTCATAACAGCACAACCCATACAACCCAAGAAATCTGGATCATCAGTGAAGTTATTTCTAGTAGCAATTTCAAAACCGTTTTGAATCATACCTAGACGTTGTTCTCTAGTATATGTTAAGACAGAAGTACTGACATTTGTATCGTAAGAGTAGGCTCTGTTTGGTAGATAAACAACTAAAGGTGGAACATAAGCTAAATCGGTTAAGTTTGAAGAATCACAACCAAAGAAAGTTGGGTTCTTGTTAATACCCAAGTTAATAATAGTTTCAGTATCTGGAACATATGGGAAAGCATCAGTCTTACCAATTTCCATGAATTGACGTTCGTAGGTAGCAACTAAGGCGGAACCGAATGGCCAGACTTCATCAGTATCAGCAGTTGTATCTGTGGCAATGACTAAATCTAAGTCACGTTCCTTTCTCATCAATGGAGTGAATGGAATAACTTGGCCATCGATACCACCATCAACTAAATATAATTGATCATGGTCAACAATAGAGCTGTCAGATTCGTAGTTAGAACTACCTTTGAATGGGTTTGGTGCAGCGATATTAACATCGATATGACCAGTAGTAGTGACATTTGGTAAGAATCTAGTCTTGAAACTTTGAATCATGGAAGCGTAGAAACCACCGTTGTTGTTCAAAGTGTTAATGACGTTAGTAGAAGCAGAAGTTAAGAAATCGACGTTATCGAAACCTGCAATACATTCACCGGCATTGACTGGAGAACCATTATTAACTTCAGTACCCAAATATTTCATGTTAGTGAAGGTGTTAATAGTTGGTTCCCAAGAACCGAATTCGAAGGGGGACATTTCGATAGTGGTGGAACTCAAATCGACAGAAGTCTCACCTGCCTTTTCAACCTTAGCAATTTCAATTAATAATGGCATTTCACCATTCTTAAAGACGTCAGCATCTTGAATATCAGACCATTGATAACTGTAACCACCTCTTGGTAAGGATGGGAAGAAATAGTAACCGAAGGCCAGACCCCAAGCATCAGCTAGAGAGACATCGAAACCTGCTTCATTCTTCAATTTAATAGATTCTGTAATGTTAGCAAAAACTTCATTAGTATAAGTAGTGTCAGAACCACCTGGGTTAGTTGGAGAATTGGATAGATCCCAAATAGAGTGATCACCATCCTTCATTTGATCAATGATTTCTTGAACAGAGGTCCAATTGTTGTAAGTAACGGTGGTAGTAAAGAATGAACCACCAGAAGACCCAGCCATATAACTAATACCTTGTAGTAAACCACCTAAACCATTTTCAGTAGCACCTACAGTTCTTTCATCCATAGCTGCTACAACACCTGCATCAACGAACATAGCACGATAACCACCACCACATGAGGCAAAACCGACTCTTGGAGTAGTTGAACTGAAGATAGAATCAACGATAGAGTTATCAGAAAACTTGGAAGTAGCACGATCTAAGAATTTCTTTAGGGCTTCCTTAGTGTTGCCTTCTCTCTTAGCTAACCATTCGGATTCTTCTGGAGCCAAACCATCGGCTTTTCTAATAAGGTTTATATCACTGTCACAAGAAACTTTACCTGGAGTATAGCTGTTAGTTGGAGACCAAGCATTAACTGTGGCCAAATATGATAAAAAGGCAACAACGGCTAAATCTTTCAATTGCATTTTTAACTGTAGTCGTTAACTTTTTTGTCAAGAAGAGACAAGAAGCAAAGAAAAAAATTAAAAAAACTAGAGATAATTAGACAACATTTTTTTAATAAGCACAATAAGGACACTCTCAAATCGTTATTCTTATATATATACCTTTCCAAACTATTTCGTTTATTGAGCAAACATTCTTTGATAAAGTTATTTATGAAACATCTGCATAACTTCGACGGCACGAAGATAATAACAAATTTAGCCGATTGTAGTCATCTTCTAAAAACCTTTGTACAGTGAAACATTGCATTACCGAGTTTTGAAAGAAAAATAATGTCGTTAAAAGGTTGAAGTTCCCTCTTTCTTGTGTGTATAATTTCAATATGTCGATCAGATCTGGAAATGACACAACGGAGTCATCATCACGACAAATTTTTTGTCAACATCACATTTTCGCGTTTCCTTCCTATGAAACAGCAGCAGTAGTGAAAATAGTTTCTCGGAGAAGAAAAAGATCAACATAAAGGAAAACTGTATCGATGATTGAATGAAGTTCAAGAGTTTGATTTGTACAGAGATGACAATTGTTAACGTGCGGGCTAAGGGTTCTTGTTGCCAGACACGACTCCAGATATCGAGATATTCTGGAATGAGAACAAACATATATGTACGGATTTCCAGCGCATTCTCCGGGTATCAAAGGCGTGTTTCTGCGTGCAATTCTTCCTTGAGAAAGGTACATCTAGCTAGAATTGAATGCATATGGTCAGCAAATTATTCATTTAATGCTTGAAAGGTTTTTAAAACTGATTAAGAGTTTCGCCGATAATATATAAAGAAATTTACAATGTCCCCATTTCTACCACATATCACAGAACAGGGATGTAATATATGTGTAACATCATAATCGGCTTGTTGAATATATATCGAAAAAATGTACATCAGTTAATGTAAAATATATAATGATTTACAAAGTAAGGTCTAATTTCTCTCTATAGACACAATCTAATCTATATATAATAGCTTCATCGACGTTCCAAACGCCATTTTGAGAAAATGGATCCTTTCTTAGCAAATCAATGACATCCTGTTTGGTGTCTGCTCTTATTTGAATATGTGAACCAACTGCCTTTGGAGGACTGCTCTCGTCATTAATTTGACCCCCAGAAAGTACAATTCCAGAATCGATGAGATGTTTAATTCCAACAATATGTTTAGGTCCATGTTTGGCTCTGTCGGCATCCGATTTATCCATAACAACAACGCACCATTCAGTCATAATGAAATAATAAAATATACTATTCTTTTGTTAGATTTCTTTGTTTTTTGTCAATAAAAAATTCCAAGAAGTAATTATGTCATCTTCAATATGGTAAAATGGTAACATTTATATAGTTATCATTGATAATGCATATGCAATTTTAATTCCAAGAATATTACAAATACTAGAACTCGTCCTCCAATTATAGGTGCCGTTTTCAAAACAAAATCACAAACTATACGCTTTTAAAATTGTTTTAAAGAAGAGAACAGGGTAGTATCCACTTATTTCGTTATAATTATTATATAATCAAACTGTAAATCCTCTCGGATCCGTTATTGTTCCGACCCGTTCCGTCCCGCAAAAAATGATTCCGTTGATCAGTCGTTGATTGTATAATAAAATATAATTAGTAAACAAAACTGTAAGAAAGTAATATCAACAGGTTGATGTAAATTCATAGTCTCAACCCACGACAGCCATCTCAGTCAATACGTCACTAGCTTTATTATAAACAAACGACAATATTCCGCCACCTGGTGCATATCTACACAAGATTGGTGTAATGCCTCTATACATTGATCGTACACCGTTCAGTTTATACATTTTCCAAACTGAAACTAACACCAATTGTTTATCCAGAACAAATTCGCTTGAAGTACCACGTTGAATTTGTGATTTTATAACGTCGAATGGCACACTTAAGAAACAACTCAATGATCCACCAATCATACCAGCCACAAAATTGTTAAAATGTTCAGTTTTCTCATTGCTAGGCTCTGGTAAAACTGTCTTAACTAAATGCATCAGACCAAAATACCCGCTATTCCACACTGCACTTCTCCAAATTGTAGCTTCTACACCAGTATACAATGCAATTATCCCATTTTGTCTAATGATAGATTTACAACATTGAATAGGGGTCTCATATATCGTTTTACTATCTTGTAGTTTAATCTTTACCAATTCAAAAGGTACAATGATTATAGCTTCTGTTGCGCCTGCCATTGCGCCGGCAATTATAGTGATGGATTGAGTTATATCTGGTGTGTGAAATGTATCCTGTAAAAATGATTGATATTTTGAATGACACGCAAATTTAGTTGCCCTTTTCGGTACTTCCATCAATAATGGAGAAGTGATACCTTTATAAATGGTAGAAGGTTTGCCACTTTTCAATAAGTTAACGAACCCATTAACAAATGTTAATTGTTTTGCGGATGAACTCTGTAATTGTAATCTAGTTTTCATCACATCTAAAGGATACATTATTGTTGTTTCTGAAACACCAGCTATTGAACCTGCTAGAAATTTGTAACCGAATGGTAACTCATGTTTTCTCACTTGACCAGACATTGTTTGCAATTTTACTTTGCGATAATTTGCTTATCTACCAACATTGTTCATCCAATTGAAAATGTAACTCTAGAATACTTACAACTAAATCTGCCTTTATATATAAAATATATATCAAATTGAATAAATTCGATGATAGCAGGCCACTTTGGGTTGTTTTGAGCATATGTTTTTTTTTAAAAAAACATGCATTAAGGTTAATCATATATATATGATTCCATACTATCAAACGGAGTCAAAAAGAAAAGACACATAATATCTTTCATTTTCAACATTTTTATACCTACAACAAAACTTCTAAACACACTCAACTATTTGAAAGATTTCACGTTTCATTTTTTTAAAATAAATTCTCTGATAAAATAATCGTGAAATCTTAAATCATTTTCTGCCAATTCCGGATGAAACGATGTTGCTAAAACATTGTCATTTTGTTTCACAGCAACGATTAAACCATCTTGAGGACTATCTGGTTTATCCAATCTATACAATATTTCAATATTTTTGGGATCTAAAATTTCATCAATTACAGGTGCCCTTATGAAAGTAGCAGGGAAATCATTACAATTGTCGATAAAATTTGAAAAATCACATTCTTGTATAAATGATTGGGCTTGTCTCCCAAATGCATTTCTCTTGACGGTAACATGTAGTAACTTTAGAGTATTAATTAAATTCCCTTGTGTCACCAACTTATCTGATATAAAGATTAAGCCCGCACATGTACCCCATATACATTTACTGGGATCATGAACAAATCTATATAAATCATCATATAATTTCGTTCTTTCAGCAATTAGTGACATAGCTGTGGATTCACCTCCAGGTATGACTAATCCATCACACCGCCACAATTCTTGTGTTGTCCTCACCGTAATGACTCTTATCGCCGTGTCATAATCTGAAAATTTGTCAACACAACGTTGGAAATGGCGAACATGTTCAATGAATGCACCTTGTAGTGCCAATACACCTATACACTTTGTTTTACTCATCTCTTAGTTGCCAACCCTCTTCTATATAGGTAGCTACTAAATAAGAAATATCGTTTTCTCTTTACAAACCTCTGCCCCTATTCGTCACGTAAGTTAGTGCCTATTTATATAGATGTTCTGAGTAGAATAACCATTCACTAATGCAACCTGCATTTCTGACTCGGATTCACAGCTTGTATCAATTTACTAAGTGATTCAACAAACAATAACCTTAAAAAGATATCTCAATGAGTAATATATCTGAATAATATCAGACAATACAAATCGTCATACTTTTTTGTATCTCGCTCGTTGTGCAGCAAATATAGTGTGTCCGGCTGTAACGGTGAGGGAAAAAAAACAATTTCAACGCCCTTTTAATGGAAACAGAGACAGCAAATAGAGTATGTGTCACAATACAAAATGATGAATTGCTAACCGGACTGACAAGGGATCAGATAAGATATGATAATTTTTCACCATCTGTTTTTGTATATATAAGCACATATATAATGGGTACTGGATCTGTATTTTATTCTGAAGTGGAAGATTTTCCTTTCTATTTTTGTCTTAGTTTTCTAGATAATACAATACCAGCATATATCAATATATAATAAGTTATGTCTGAATTTAAAGTAAAGGCTGGTTTGGCTCAAATGTTAAAAGGTGGTGTCATTATGGATGTTGTCACTGCTGAACAAGCTATAATTGCCGAGAAGGCTGGTGCATGTGCTGTTATGGCGTTAGAAAGAATTCCTGCAGATATGAGAAAGTCAGGCCAGGTTTGTCGTATGTCTGACCCCAAAATGATTAGAGATATTATGAATTCTGTCTCTATCCCTGTAATGGCAAAGGTTCGTATTGGTCATTTTGTTGAAGCCCAAATTTTGGAATCATTAGAAGTTGATTACATTGATGAAAGTGAAGTATTAACACCAGCTGACTGGGCTCATCATATTAAGAAGAATAATTTCCAAGTTCCTTTTGTTTGCGGTGCAAAAAACCTTGGTGAAGCATTAAGAAGAATAAATGAAGGTGCAGCAATGATCCGTACTAAAGGTGAAGCAGGTACTGGTGACATATCTGAGGCTGTTAAACATATCTCTAAAATTACTGGAGAGATTGAAGAGTATAAAGTTCTGTTAAAGGATGAAGACAAGCTAACTTTAAAGGCTGATGAGTTAAGAGTCCCAACCGAATTATTAAAAGAAACTTTAGAAATGGGTAAATTACCTGTTGTCAATTTTGCAGCAGGTGGTGTTGCTACTCCAGCGGATGCAGCTTTGTTAATGCAATTAGGTTGTGAAGGTATCTTTGTTGGTTCCGGTATCTTTAAATCAGCCAACCCTGAAAAATTAGCTCGTGCCATCGTTGAAGCAACTACTCATTATAACGATGCCGCTAAATTGTTAGAAGTCTCTACTGATTTAGGTGACTTAATGGGTGGTATATGTATTGAATCTATTAAGGGTTCTAAATTGGCCGATATTGGTGTCTGAATAAGGAGCATTCTTAATTTAAATTTAAGTATCAAATGATCTTTACATTTAATAGTCATCTTTGTTCTTTTATATAGTTGTTTATAATATGAATGTGACCATTATTTAAGTAATTCATATAGCGGTACTTGATAATAATTTTTGTTTATGTTTAATTTCTTAAGCAAATCGTTGCATTACTAAATGTAAAAATTTTCACAAAAATAGTACTTGGTGAACGTTATATAGCATGTTCACCATTTTACAAGTGGATAACATCATTTTACTTTTGTTTTTATAATACATGAATTTATTAGTTTATTATACGAATTATATATCGAATAGTTAAAAAATGACGAACATTAATGATAAGAATCCTTGTGGATTCAAAGAAAGATTTATTCTCCATCTAAATATGGGAATCAAATTATATTAAAATGCTTTAGAAGAACTTTCATCTAAGTGAAAAAGAATGAAGGGTATATGAATGTTGTAATTGGTTATTGTTCTAAAAATTTATTCCAATTATAATAGGAACATTAGAGCAGCACCTAGAACAGCAGCAATACCAGTAGATTGCTTGATGGCACCGTTAGTAGATTGAACAGCAACGGTCTTGGTAGCAGAAGCAGATTGGACTTGAACCTTAACAGTAGTACTGGAGATACCAGAAGCCTTAGAAGCAGAAGCCTTAGAAGCAGAAGCCTTAGAAGCATGACAACCTTCATCACAAGAAGTAATAGTAGCAGTAGTGAATTGGGTGTTGGTAACAGTGGCAGCGGCGGCAGACTTGGAAGCGTGACAAGCTTCATCACATGAAGTAACAGTAGTAATTGTTAGTGAGTTAACAGTGGCAGTAGCTTCAGCCTTTCTAGATTTACAAGCATCGTCACAGGAAGTGATGGTAACAGTAGAGTTAGAGTAAGCAGTGGCGGTGGAGGTAGAGTTACCTTCTGGACAGTAAGTAGAAGTTAGAGAGGAAATGTCAGTGACAGTGTTAGTAATGGT
>JAXQGP010000119.1:0-40425 GCA_037040125.1 Kazachstania sp. M6911
GAGACTGGCCAGTGGTCTGCCCCGGAAGTGGTAGCCTCGCCGTACCTCAAGGTCCACGGCCTGTCGCCAGCGTTGAACTACGGACAGCAATGCTACGAAGGACTGAAAGGTAAAAAATTCCCCCTCCTATCGCCAGTAAATAGTGGGACGCATGATGTCTAATAAAATTGCCGATTCAGCCTGCCGCACCGAAGATAATCGGATCCTCCTCTTTCGCCCCGATCGGCACGCCCACCGCATGCTGCATTCGACCAGTACCGTCTCCATTCCCAACATCCCCGAAGACCACTTTCTCGCCTGCGTCAATCTCGTCGTTGCGGCTAACTCCGCCTACGTCCCGCCGCATGACAGCAACGCCCTGTTATACATTCGTCCCCTCGCATTCGGCTCGGGTCCGCAACTCGCTCTGACCTCGCCCAGCGAATTCACCTTTGCGGTCTTCACCCTCCCCGGCTCGGCGTACCACGGAGTAACCGCGCAAAATGCCCTCGTCTGCGAGGATTTTGACCGTACCGCTCCGCTCGGCGTCGGAAGTGCCAAGGTCGGCGGCAACTATGCCCCTGTCATGAAGTACACGGACCGCGCGTATGGCGACGGCTTCCCCTTGCTCCTGCATCTAGACAGTCTGACGCACACGGACATTGACGAGTTTTCGACCTCGGGCTTCCTCGGCGTCAAGCATGGGGAAAAGCAGCATACGCTGATTGTGCCCCAGAGTCGGAATGTGCTTCCTAGTGTGACCGCAGATAGTTGTGTGCAAATGGCCGAGCGGTTTGGCTGGCGGGTTGAGAAACGAACTGTCAGTAAATTGATACTGCTAACAATCGAGCCGAGTAATGTGATTGAACTAATTGTGCCTTCAGGTCAAATTTGACGAAGTCCGGTTCTTCGACGAGGTCATGGCGGTGGGAACTGCGACACTGTTGCTGCCCATCAAGTCCATTACATACAAGTCGAAAGACGAGAAGATCACTTTCAACAACGAGAGTCCGCAAGGTGGTCCTTGCTGCGAGGCCCTGCGGAACGCAATTGATGACATTCTCCGAGGTCGTGCAGAGGGACCCGAGGGCTGGAGTGTTCCTGTGAGAGAGGTTGTAATTTAGATATAAATATGTTCCAGAATGCTGATCTAGGGACAATCGCGCGACCTCACGCTGTATATAGTGATCAATATGATGTCGTGCTAGACTTGATTCCATCATTGTGGAGGAGTAAAGACTATTCAATGCGCAGTCTAGAATTTCTAGTGCCTCAGTTCTCTCAAGCTTGGGAATTTGTGGCCAGGAAGGTTTTGAGTTGTCTGGTGGAGGGAATTTCTATTTTGACGGATTTATGTAATTGAAAGTGTGCTGAGAACCAAGCTCGACCTGGTTTGACAACTATTTGTTTCTATGACATGTATTATCACCTCTCTCGCCAACTATCAATCCTAGTACGCCGTCCTCAAACGCGACTGATGATACTCTAGCGCCGTGATATCCTCGTACTTTGCGCCCTTGACCGGATGCACAAACGGGGGCAGCGTCCCAACAGAGGTCTCCCGGTTCGCCTTGCAAAAGTACGCAATAGAGAACCTTTCCGGAATAACGCCCTCATTGGCCCCCTTGAGATTCGGCGGCGTCGTCACCTGGTGCAGTCCTGCAGGGAGCACATCGTTTGTCCACCGCTGCAGCGTCTCCGAGATATTGAGAATCATCTCGTACTGCGAGACTGGCACGACGGGAATGAACGACTTGCCGTCCGTGTCGAGCCGGTTCTGGAATTCCAGCCCCGAGGCCCCCGCCGTCCAGAGCATAGTCAGCACGCCGAGATCAAAGTGCGGCCAGATCCGGCTGATGCTGCCTTCGCGGAGCGACTCGACGTTATATTAAATCAACTTCGCCAAAAGGAAATTATATCCAATGTATTTACTTTTATTGATTATCAATTGTTTTAATGTCAACTTTTTCTTTCTTTCTTGTCTTTATGTTATTGTTTGTATACTCTATTGTAGTTGTTACCTCTTTTGATAATTGATCCTTTGTATGTGTACGTCTCTTTGATATTCCTTTCTTTGTTGTCTTGATAGAAATATTATATATATATATATATATATATATATACCTAAAGTTCTTTTCTTGTTCTGTATCTGATTAATAATATAGTTGTAAAGGGATCCTTCTAGCATTTTTTTAACAACATATATCTACATATCACATCACACTTTTTCTTTTCGTAATAACATATAGCTGCCAATTTAAGAATGTTAAAACGTTTAGTAGGTAGCAAATCATCAAAGGAGAAAGAATTGAATAAAAAGAAGAAGAAGAAATATGATAATTTGAAAAAAACAAATATAACAGCAACAATTTCATCTTCTTCATTGCATAGACATTCAAGGAGTCGAAGTTCAAGTAATTCAATTAATGATCAAATGTTATCGAAGAATTTAAGGGATTCAAAACCAAGAACTTTGAAAACTACAAGTAAAGAATTAAATGAAGTAACGAAAGCACATATACATATTGATAGACCTCCTACAATTGATGAAAATTCAATGGTAACAAATCGCGAACATAAACATACACATACACATCATAATCATAACCATAACCGGATCTTGATAGGTAATAGTAATACAGATTCAAATTATACAACTGCATCTAAAGACGATTCCAAAGAGAATAATAGAATCACAAGTGAAATAACTGTAACATCATCACAGTCAACTACATTAGAAGATTTATCTGAGAATCATAAAAAGATTACAAATATTGAAAGACAGTTATTATTCCCAAATGGTACACAATTATTACCCTTTGGTGATGGTACGAATAAAGTATTTGGTTATGAAAACTTTGGTAATACCTGTTATTGTAATTCTGTTCTACAATGTTTATATCATTTAGACAATATTAGAGATCTATTATTAGAGTATCCAACTAAAGGTGATAAAATTGAAAGAAAAAGAAAATTCAAAACTGTCGGTAATATGCCAAGAATATTCACTCGAGAAAGTTTTGAACCAATTGGTACTTCTACAGCAAATAACTCTTCAAATAATAGCTCGAAGATAAGTGATGATTTATTATATAATGATTCTGATTATAATGATTTAACTTTTGATCAAACTGAAAACGGATCTTCAGGAAAATTAAAGGAAAAGGATATTCATAAGAAAACGTCATTTAAACATGCATTGAGTAAATACAGTTCAGAAGGGGTATTACCAAATAGTTTATTATCAGATGCTGCCTCCTTTGCGTCAAAGAAAAAAGATGATAAACAACCTAATAATTCCAAAAATGGACCAATTCATACGGTTATAATGTCTTCAGATTCAATGACCGAAAAATTACATAATGGTTGTAAAACTATTGTTGTTGGTAGAAAGGATAAAAATGAGGTGATTCGTCGTCAAGTAAAACCAAAATCAGCCCCTACAAGCCCCTTATTAAATCCAAGCAACAAACCAGATTTCACACCTGTAACAAAGGAACAAATTTTAACGAAATCTACCTATTCAAGTGAACAAAGAAAGAAAGCTGCCCTGATTAGGGGTCCTGTGTTACATTTGGACCACATGATAAATGTTGCGGCAAAACCAAATCTCTACAACACTTTAAAGGATATATTTGAATGTATCAATGAAAATGAAAGTTTAACAGGGGTTGTATCGCCGACAAAATTTATTAAGACATTAAAGAGAGAAAACATCTTATTTAACTCATCAATGCAACAAGACGCTCATGAATTCCTGAATTATTTATTGAATGATTTAAATGACTACTTAAGTACTCAAGCAGAAAATGTTCCACCAAATATTAAAAACACAGTAATTGATCAATTTCAAGGTGTTTTAAGTAATAGATCCAAATGTCTAACATGTGACACAATGACAGCAGGTGAAGAACCATTTCTAGATTTCCCGATTGAAATTAAGGATGACGAAAGTATTGATATTCAAGAAGTATTACGTCATTATCATCAAAGAGAAATTTTAAATGGTTCAAATAAATTTTATTGTAATCAATGTTATGGACTTCAAGAAGCAGAAAGATTGATTGGTTTGAAAAAATTACCAACGACACTAGCAATTAATTTAAAGAGATTTAAATATGTAGAAAAACAAAACGCAAACGTGAAATTATTTAATAAAATCTCATACCCAGCAAAACTTTCAGTGGAATCTACATATGATCCAGATTATAAGAAAGAATACGAATTAACAGGGGTCGTCATTCATTTAGGTAGTAGTCCACAACATGGTCATTATGTTTCATTATGCAAAAGTAAAGTATTTGGTTGGTTACTTTTTGATGATGAAACGGTAGAGTCCGTAGACGAAGCTACCGTTTTGAGATTTACAGGCGACTCTAAAGATCAGAGTACGGCTTATGTTTTATTCTATCAAGAAATTAATGATAGTACTAGTATTTCATCTGATAATATCAAAGTTAATGGGAAGACAACAAAACTAAAACCATCTGACGAAAATGAACCTGAAGATAACATTTCACAATTAATCAAATATGATGATTTGATAAGAGAAACAAAACGAAGAGAGAAAATTAGACAAATACAACAAATACAACAAAAACAGCAACAGCAACAACAGGCATTACCTAGTAGGGAGAATAATGTTAGAGACGATAAGAACAACGGAAGTACTGTGAAGGAAAGAATGAAGAAAAATAGTAGTTCCTCTAATAAATCCAAGAGAGGATCAAGAATCTTGAGTTTTATTAAAAGCTAGTAAGATAAATATGATTCACAACCCTACATCTTTCCATATACCTTGTAAGATATACGGCAATATTTGTGATTCTTATCTACGATACTTTATATACACATATATACATTCCTTATGACGATTATAATGATAAAAAAAATTACGCATGAAATATAATTTCGATCCTGATTACTGAGACGGTAGATACTATGTATCTACCGCATTCGAAACAGTAAATATAAAAAATATGTAATTATAAAGTTTCCAAAGGTACTGTACAAATTCCAAGGGCAAATTTAATCCCCCCCCCCCCCCTGAATAGCCTAATTATTCAGATGGTGCATGAGTGAATAAGTATGAAATGGATTCACCATTATGTAATCTTCTAATAGCTTCAGCTAGAGTCGGACTGATGTCAATTTGATCAATGATTGGAAGATCTAGTTCCACAGGAACAGTGTTCGTACAAACAATTCTTGCAAGTTTACTGTTCTTCAGTTTTTCCTTGGCAGAACCAGAGAAGATACCATGGGTAACAATTGCAATAACTTCCTTAGCACCATGTTCTAATAATGTATCACAGGCCTTGGATAGAGTACCACAAGTATCAGCCATATCATCAACAATTAGACATGTCTTGTCAGTAACGTCACCAACTAAGACCATCCTGGAGACTTCATTAGCCTTTTGTCTCTCCTTATGAATAAGAGCAAAATTTAAATCTAGTTTATCAGCTAGGTATGCGACTCTCTTAGCACCACCTGCATCTGGAGAAACTAAGATAGCGTTTTCTAGATCTGTTTTTGTCCTTATGTAATGTAACACACTTGGTTCTGCATATAGATTATTGACAGGGATACGGAAAAAACCTTGGATTTGAGAAGCATGTAGATCCATTGTAACAACATTTTCACAACCTGCAGTTTGTAGTAAATTAGCTACTAATTTTGCAGTGATTGGGGCACGAGATTTGTCCTTCTTATCTTGTCTTGCATATGGGAAATTTGGTACAATAGCAGTAATTCTTCTTGCAGAAGCAGTCTTACATGCATGAATTAGAATTAATAATTCCATTAAGAAATCATTGATTTCTTGCTCACCAAAACCTGTTTGAATAATGTATACATCCTCATCTCTTATACTTTCACCGATAGTGACAGAGGTTTCTTTATTCGAATATTGATAAACACCAACTTTGGAAAGAGGAATACCCAATCTTTTGGAGATAAGTTCGGCTAACTCTGGATGAGAGTTACCAGCTAAAAGTTTAATATTGTTAGAAGTCATTTCTTCACTGTCGCTATCCATAATTTATAGTATTAAAAGAAGGATTTGAAATTATATTTCGTATTTTCAGGTTCTTAACAATTAACTGTATTTGGGAATATATTTAATAGATCTTATTACTTTTAATAATCTAGAAGATCCGTGTAAACGGTTGCTCATCATGCACCTTACAAAAGAGAGATGAGCTTACAATTAAATTTTCAATCTTGAAATTTTTTTTTTCATAGCCTGTCTAGTCAAATCTCGGTACAACTTCTACGGACGAAGAATATTTTGCACAACGCCGGGCAGTTCATTGTCAAGATGAATATCACTGTTTAATTACTGTTATTTGTGTCACAACAAATTGTCAAATGTATCTAGTTATATTAATAATTATTTAAATTTTCGTATATGTTATAAATGAGAAAAAGTATTTTGCGAAGTTTAGTATAGTTCTTTCTTTTGACACGTCTGTCAGGATTGAACGAACAAATTAAAACTTGTCTACTTTTAGGATTAACTTACCTTGTGCTCTTTGGGTGCTTAGGTAAGATAGGGCGTCTGCAGTCTCGGACCAGTTATACTCTTTGTCCACAATACATCTTACGGAACCGTTTCTGATTAGATCCCCACATTTAGCGATCCAATTATTAGATGATGCAGTTTTTGCGTTTGGGTCAAAATAATAGTGAATATAAGAGTACGACCATAGCATTGAACCGAACATCTTTCTAGTATTTGCACTTGCGCTATCATATGCACCGAATGTATCCTTTTTGTAATTAGCAACTCTGTCCCCTACCGTAGTTAGATATACACCACCTTTACGAATTAACGTCTTTGAGTTTTGAACTACATCATATCCACCAATGAAGTCCAATACAACATCAAATTTACCTTGGTTATAAGGGTATTCGACTTTATTATCACCTTGTAATACAACATATTTTTCATTTTGAATAATTTCTTTTAATGGATCTGCTAGTTTCCCTTTACAAGAATCATAATCAATGAATATTAACTGGCTTGCAAAAGATGGGAATAATTTTTGCAATTTAACTGCCCCACTGGCTCTTGTGGCAATTGTTATTTTAGTTTCAATACTATAATAGTTTATTAATAATTGTAAAGCTGCCATACCTACGGAAGATGTACCACCTATTATTAATACATTGGAACCTGGGGTCAGTTTTTTCTTATTTTTAACTTTATCTAAGATGTTAAATGCAGCACCTAAACAGAATAATGAACCTGCAGCTTCTTGTTCTGTTATATGAAGAGGTCTTAAAATAATTGGGTCTAATTTAGGATCTACTAAAATACTAGACTTCAGACATCCGACACCAAGATGTGGATGATAATAGATACCGTATACTTCATCACCTAACTTCCAATCTTTATCCAAATTTTCACCGACATGAGTAATTATACCACTATATTCTCTACCAAGACCAATTTCACCATATGTAGGAGTTGCGTAACCATTCTTAATGAATTTATCAACTGGATTTAAACCAACATAAGTGACTTGAACAATTAAATGATTTTTAGTTTCTTTACCACTTAGTTTTCTATCATCATAGGAGAATTCTAAAGGACCTGTCTTACAACGAAATACTAATGCCTTAGTCGTCAAAAATTTAGCATACTTATCTGGAGTTGACACACTACGGAATTTTGCATCGTCTGGTATCACTGGTGTGACAGGTTGACTTTGTGAAACAACCATCATTGGCGCAGCATCTTTGTTAGTTGGCTGATGTTTGGTCATAGTATCTTTTACTGTCTTGGTATTATTTGGATTTGGGTTGTTATTGGCAGGTGCACTATTAAGTTGAGTACTGTCAAAATTTAAGTCGACATCGTATGTTTGTTGGACCGCAGCTGGAGTATCACGAGGTTTAATATTTTCATTTAAGTCAACCGTGTTATCTAGTGTTCGTCCCATGTTTATAGGTGAAATATTTGGTTGGTAATTCTCTGAATTAATTTGATTTTTATTTCCACTGGTTTCCTCCATATTTAGTTTATCTAATAAATCTTGATGTTCGCTATATTTCAGAATGACTCAATTTATTTGTAATGATACATTTAGATCTGAGCAAAAAAACCTAATGTAATAGAAAATTTGTAATGTATTTATTTTTCAACTCTTTTATAATATAGAAACCAAAATCGTATAAACATTTGAAACTTGAATTCAGTAGAAGATAAGTTGTTCAATGTATATCTTAGACTCCCTTTAACTAAGTAAGTTGTCCCTGCACCAATTTCGCTTTAATTCATCAGCGGGTTTTTTGGATTATTTGTTATCATTACGTAGAAGCGGATACTCTACAGTTAAAATTTGTTTATTATTTCCCTCGGAGCGGTTAAGTGGTAAATAATTGACACTACGTAAGGACAATTGTACAATAGATACTAACTGATACATCTAAAGATGAACTTGAGACTGATTTACTGGGTTATTGGGTTATTGGGTTATTGGTAATGATAAACGTATCCAGTAGTGTTGCACTATCGAGTTGTAGCCACTGACACTCTAACTCCAGTTCCCAGGATTTGTTCTTAGGTCTCTTGGAGTAATGGGGAAATACAGATCTCAACTTCTAAAATATGACTAATATAATTAGATTACGATATATATGAAAGCTACTAAAATTGATTATATAAAAAGATACCAATAGTTATATATATGTGGCAGTCCCTAACAGACTACAGTTGGCTTTTATTTGGCACATCGGCTTGTTCCTTGTTTCTTGTCATTATTCAATTCTGTTCACTTATTTTAACGTGGCATAACATACATAAATTCGTAAACATATATGTATGTATTATTTTTAAGCGGTAATACCAATAGAAGTTGGGACAGATAGTCCAGCTGCTTGGAAAAATTCACCTAAATCCTCAGGCTCAAAAATGACATCAATCATTAGAGAACAACTTGGACAAACAGCAATGTTCTCACCGTCTAACATATCTTCTAGTAAAATTTCGAATCTATCACCACATGGACATGGGTAAGTGAACATTTGATCTTCCGGAAGAAAGGTCATATCTTCAATTTCGATTTCATCATATGTTGCAACCATTTTTGTTTATTGTATTCTTAATTTTACAACGGATATTTATCTATGACTTTTTTTATTGTTACAAGTTATTCTCATGTTATATGTTGTGTTTATTATATATCAGAGTATCTGTTTAATTCATTACTGTCATCGTTTCCTTTCGCCATACTAAGGGTGAATGTGTCGTCTGCTAATTAGTAAGCACTACTTCTGCAGTTTCTTCTCTGTAATATTGATACCTCCTGCGGGTATTTCTCAGAATATAATAACTGACACCCGAAATTAATTTTGTGACTGCTAGAAGAAAACAAACATCCGTACCTTTTGTATAAAGGATTTTACATTTTTTCAACTTTTTCTGAAAAAAAATGCAAGTAAATTTCTAGAAAATATACTTTTTTTACCGAAGAGCAGGTTATACGCAGAAAACCTCGCGGAATATCTGTATCGCAATTATCGAAAAATTTCAAACTTCGTTGAAGCAAAACTCTTTCACTTAATGGCATCAGTTAGTATGGAATTCGCTGTGAAAATTTCTATTGAGGAATTAGTATTGCACACAGAATTCTCATAATACACTATCAACTTTAAACTAAATACATCACTGAAAAGAAGCTTTAGTTATAAATTGTTAGTAACATTAATTACTTGTATCTATTATTATCTTCTGAAAAAAGGCCAAATAACACTAGGAATAAATGTATGTGATTAAATGAAGTAATGCATGTAGGGATTATTACGAATAACTGATTGAATGAAAACGATTAGGAACTATTAAATGAAATAAGAATCTGATATTAAATGTGACTAAACAAGTATATGATATGTTATAATAAGGGTATAACAAATGATAGGATGCAACCGGAGGTTCATTATTAGAAAGTTAAAGAAATTATACATTGATGGCCATTACAAAATTATAAGTAATGAAATATGTTTGGAGTCACATAGGAAATATATAATTTAATTATTACTAAGATATTCAATTTGAAATCAGACTTGAAATATTACCTACTATTTTTGCAAACTCCGAATTAAAAGCAAGTTTTACTAACAAATGATTTAATAATGTTGTGCTAATAATTGTACATATTCATTAATTAAAAAAAATTATTACAGATATCAAAATGGGTATTTCTCGTGATTCTCGTCACAAAAGATCAGCCACCGGTGCTAAGCGTGCTCAATTCAGAAAGAAGAGAAAGTTTGAATTAGGTCGTCAACCAGCTAACACTAAGATTGGTGCTAAGAGAATTCACACTGTCAGAACCAGAGGTGGTAACAAGAAGTTCAGAGCTTTAAGAATTGAAACTGGTAACTTCTCATGGGCTTCTGAAGGTATGTCTAAGAAGACCAGAATTGCTGGTGTTGCTTACCATCCATCTAACAATGAATTAGTTAGAACTAACACTTTAACTAAGGCTGCTGTTGTTCAAATCGATGCTACCCCATTCAAGCAATGGTACCAAGCTCACTACGGTTTAACTTTAGGTAAGAAGAAGAACACCAAGGAAGAAGAAATCGTTGCTAAGTCTAAGAGTGCTGAAAAGAAATGGGCTTCCAGAGCTTCTTCTGCTAAGGTTGAACAAGCTGTTGAATCTCAATTCACTGCTGGTAGATTATACGCCGTTATTTCTTCTAGACCAGGTCAATCTGGTAGATGTGATGGTTACATTCTAGAAGGTGAAGAATTAGCTTTCTACCTAAGAAGAATGACTGCCAAGAAATAAGCATTTCTAATGGGGTAATAAAAAAAATTATATCAATCATTTTTCATGTATCATTTTCTATATTTAACCATTCAGTTAATTAATAAATAAAAAATATCTATAAACATCATTATTGTATTCATTATTGTTTTGTGATTTAAGTAATATATAAATGAAAAGAATATATGGTGATGAGATTTCACTGTATATAAACGGTTATAATTTTCTTATGTTACGGGCCTTTATTCGTACGAAGTAATTGACATTTTCACAGTGAATACTAAGCATTTATAAACATTGCTACGACTATAAATTATCAAGATTAAAATTACAAAAAAAAAATGAAGATCAGAAAAAAAAGGCAATGAATAGTATCTGCATTCCCCAAAAAGGGTCAGAACAGGTCTGTAGAATCATAAATTTCATCATTTAAGTCTTCTTATATAATTATCTCCTAAAGGAGAGTAAAAGTTAAAATATCTGTATGGATTGTTTTTCACATATGATTTAAATCAATCACTGTACTCAGTAATGAATATAAATCCCTTACTTGGATATACAATCCACGGTACTGTTCAACTTAAAGAAACAGAGCAAACCAAGCTACAACTAAGATATATCATTTTCCTATCTAAAAAAAAATAAACATATCCGCTTTATATACGTCCGTTAACAAGAGGGAAAAAAACGAGAAGAAAAATTTTTCACTTTTTCGCAATGAGCTGGGTTGAAGTATGTAAATAAAGGGTTAGGGCTTGATAATATGCTTATAAAATAAGCACATGGCTATATGTAATGAAAGTACTAATATTATAAATGTATGGTCACCATGTCAAATATATTATTTGTTGATATTACTGTTGAAGTGATTATTGGTATTGATTTAGGATCGTTTCATGTTAAACAAAGTCAACCATTTAAAGGTATTGTTAATATCCCACACATAAATAATGATTCAGTACATGTAATTCATTTTCAGCATGGATTGGCTAGTGAAAATGATAATAATGGGTTAAGGTATGGATATTGGTTCTCCGAAGGGAATTATTATATTAAATATAATGAAACGGAAGAGTTATATGAAATATTTCGAGAGTTCGATAATAACAAATATAATTTAAAGATGCAGGAATATTTAAATCGTAATATGGTTAGTGAATACCCTAGAATAGAGGAAGATAACAATTGGGGTATAATAAGTGATGATATCAGTTGGACATTGGTTAACAAGATCGTTAAAAATGGAGATAATGACACTATGAATGAACAGAATCGTATTAAATATATTGATTCATCGATGACATCATTAGAAGAGAACAAAGTATTACAAAGGACTTTAAATCGTGGTTCTAATGAATCTAAATCAAATAATTTAGTACATGAAAATATATTTTGTTATACTACAATTAAATTTAAATCTAATGATGCAATACGGTCAACTCATCGAATGGAAGATTATAACGATAAATCGTATTATTTGAATACTGTTATAATCCAAAAGTATATGAATGGTAAAATATCACAGCTTATTGGAGAATTGCAATTTAGCTTCATTAATTCTATAATATTTGGTAATTATGGATCAAGTTTACAATGGCATAATATAATTGAATTATTATTTCAATCATCTGACGTTAGTGTAAAAATAATAAATAAAATTGATGAGATAGTATCTACACAATTAACAATTTTACCAGATGAATACAAGGATATATTAATTAATGAACAGTTATGGGAAACGTTATTACGTGGATCATTTCAAGGAGAAAATGTACCGCGGATACGACAAAAACTAACAGAACTCCATATAGTGGAGCATATCAATACAAAGGTAATAGATGATGATCAAGAAGAAGAACATGGAGAATATAGGGATGATGAAGATGAGAGTAATAATTATTATCATAATATAAATAGTTCTGATGATGAAGATGGTCCTACAGTAGTAGGAGGTATATATTATAATAAAAGATAAACTCGTTTGTTTGACGTTGCGTTATAATTCATGAATACTATGTAAACATTCTTTGAACCCCTGTATGATAGAGAACCGTGAGTACAATAGACCCCTTAACCGTAGTCTTCTTCTCTATGATTTTTCGTTTATTTTGATGTAGTATTATGGCACTGATTGCAAGATGGAATCTATTGAAGCCAAAGCATTACTCCCCACCATGATGGCAAAGTTCGAGGCTTACAGTTACAATATCTTGATACCATAATAGTTTCTTAGCAAGTGACTCTACTGTCTCCCAGTGTTCCATTAATATTGTGAAGTAAGAAACGAAACGAAACTCAATAACACGAACCAGTTGTCACTGTGCCACATTTTGGTGGATCCCTTTTCTCTCTTCTTCAAAGTGCTGTCATGCATCTTTGCGCTATAACACCCGTACAGTAGAGACATACGGGCAATTCTTATTATTCCTTCGGGCGTCTCTGTGTTCTATTGTGTTCCATTCGATTCCATTCTGTTCGTTTCTTTTTCTCTAATTCTCGGAGTATTCCAAATGAAGCGGTACCTTTCTACGGCACTTTCTCTCTTTATCCATAAACTGTCCCTTAATTAAACGACACAGTCATCAATTTAATAACTTATTACAGTAAGCAAATTAAGTAATAAGAAGAGACTAGATATCCCCTGTTCTATTCACAGGGTAACAAAGTACAAAGTGTTCAAATCGCACCATATTATATCTGCAGTTAGTAGCAACGACACACTTCTTTTCCAATGGAGTCTAGAATGTTCTAGCAAATATCGTGTTCCAGTTACTACTTGTGTCCCCCCCCCCATTTCTTGGAACATCCCAGTCTGTCAAAAGTATATAAATAGGGATATATTTCAACGATTATACAATTCATCCTATTTCCAATTCCTTTTTATTATTATATAATACATATCTATAACAAACAAAACGAAACAAAAACAAACAAACAAACAAATATTTACAAATACAATCATGTCTAAAGCTGTCGGTATTGATTTAGGTACTACATATTCATGTGTAGCTCATTTCACTAATGATCGTGTTGAAATTATTGCAAATGATCAAGGTAATAGAACTACTCCATCTTATGTTGCATTCACAGACACAGAAAGATTAATTGGTGATGCTGCAAAGAATCAAGCTGCTATTAATCCAATTAATACTGTCTTTGATGCTAAAAGACTAATTGGTAGGAAATTTGATGATCCCGAAGTCGTTAATGATGCTAAGCACTATCCTTTTAAAGTGGTAGATAAAGAAGGTAAACCTGCTGTTCAAGTTGAATTTAAAGGCGAAACCAAAACTTTCACTCCTGAAGAAATTTCTGGTATGATTTTAACAAAGATGAAAGAAACTGCAGAAAATTATTTAGGTACAAATGTTAATGATGCTGTTGTTACAGTTCCTGCTTACTTTAACGATTCTCAAAGACAAGCTACTAAGGATGCTGGTACAATTGCTGGCTTAAACGTTTTAAGAATTATTAATGAACCTACAGCAGCTGCTATTGCCTATGGTTTAGATAAGAAAGGAGCAAAGGAACACAATGTCTTAATTTTCGATTTAGGTGGTGGTACTTTTGATGTTTCGTTATTATCCATTGATGAAGGTATCTTTGAAGTTAAAGCTACTGCAGGTGATACTCATTTAGGTGGTGAAGATTTCGATAATAGATTAGTTAATCATTTCGTTGAAGAATTTAAGAGAAAGAATAAGAAGGATATTACTTCAAATCAAAGAGCCTTGAGAAGATTAAGAACTGCTTGTGAGAGAGCTAAGAGAGCTTTATCCTCTTCAGCTCAAACTTCGATTGAAATTGATTCATTATATGAAGGTGTCGATTTCTATACCTCAATTACAAGAGCTAGATTTGAAGAATTATGTGCAGATTTATTTAGATCTACTTTAGAACCTGTCGAAAAGGTTCTAAGAGACTCAAAATTAGACAAGTCACAAGTTGATGAAATCGTTTTAGTTGGTGGTTCTACCAGAATTCCAAAGGTTCAAAAATTAGTCTCAGATTTCTTTAATGGTAAAGAACCAAATAGGTCAATTAATCCAGATGAAGCTGTTGCTTATGGTGCTGCAGTTCAAGCTGCCATTTTAACTGGTGATACTTCTTCAAAGACTCAAGATCTATTATTATTGGATGTTGCTCCATTATCTCTTGGTATTGAAACTGCTGGTGGTATAATGACTAAATTAATTCCAAGAAACTCTACCATTCCAACTAAGAAATCTGAAACTTTCTCTACTTACGCTGATAACCAACCAGGTGTCTTAATTCAAGTCTTTGAAGGTGAAAGAACAAGAACAAAAGATAATAATATTCTAGGTAAATTCGAATTAGCTGGTATTCCACCTGCTCCAAGAGGTGTCCCACAAATTGAAGTTACTTTCGATATTGATGCTAATGGTATCTTAAATGTTTCTGCTGTTGAAAAGGGTACTGGTAAATCTAATAAGATTACAATTACTAACGATAAAGGTAGACTATCCAAAGAAGATATTGAAAGAATGGTCTCTGAAGCTGAGAAATTCAAAGCTGAAGATGAAAAGGAAGCTGATCGTGTTCAAGCTAAGAATGGTTTAGAATCTTATGCATTCTCATTAAAGAATACAACATCAGAAGCTGCTTTTAAAGAAAAGGTTGGTTCAGAAGATGTTGAAAAGGTTCAAAAAGCTGCTCAAGAAACCATTGATTGGTTAGATGCTTCACAAGCTGCTTCAACTGAAGAGTACAAGGATAGACAAAAAGAATTAGAAGCCGTTGCTAATCCAATTATGAGTCAATTCTATGGTGCTGCAGGTGGTGCTCCAGGTGGTATGCCAGGCGCTGCTCCAGGTGCTGGTCCTGCTCCAGGTGCTGGTACTGAAGGTCCAACCGTGGAAGAAGTTGATTAAACAGTTGAGTAGGATCCCAACGATATTATTTTTATCTTTCTATTGGCGTGTTATTAAAATACTCCATTATATAAATATAAGGTATATACAGATATATATAAACATATTCTACTAATAAAGTGAACAAATTACTATTTTATCTTTTACGAAAATTCGTGGTGCGTCATATTAACGCGGCGCGTTTCACTAGCCCAGCGAGTACATTATCATGTAGTCAATAGTGAGTTGGACAGATACATTAGGATTACTGATTGGGCCCACAGTCACGTATTGTTATAAACAGATATGGAATATTTACTTGTTCTTGAATGACATAGATGAGTGAATCTAAGGAAAATACAGAAAATATGACCAGTCGAAAATCGTCATTTGACAGAACTTCAGAACCACTAAGTAGGTTCGAATATCCAAGTTCGCCAATATCAGGGTCCTCCATTCAAGACCAAATGAATAACTCTTTCACACAAAAGGAAGACAGTCCTAGATCTGTCGTTGGTAGTATTATTGTTGATCGTCAGGAAAGGTCAGCCAATTCCAGTAAATTAGGCCTTCATTCCTCTCCATTAGCTGAGAAACTCAACCGAATCGATCAGAGACAGAAACTAGAGAATATTAGACAATGTAAGAAAGAAAATAAACGTTCGATAAGACGTGGTGGATTAGAGAAGATGGAATGGTTCGTCATGAATGGAGAGAAGATAATTGAAGAGAATAATCTGAAGTTAGATGCAGATAAGCACATGATTCCTGTGGACATATTAGCTGAATTAGAGAAAGAACAAGAGGAAGAGATGGAATTATTAGAAGATGATGATCTAATTGAGTTTATTGAACAGAAGGAACATTGGGAGAAAGAATTAGAAGAGATGATGGCCGATTTTTCCATTAACGAGAACTGAAGTACATTCTTATGTGAAATTCATTTAATTTGATATGATGAGAATATGCTTATGAAAACTTAGAAGTTATCTGAATGATTCAATCATACATAAACTATGAGTGGTTACCATGGCATTACTAGGTCATCGATCAAATATTTCAGGGCATCGCCAAGATTGAGTGATAGTCGGATTTTAGTATATAACGGCGCGTCACAGCGGCCGTCGGAACAAAGTACAATATTGTATTAGTAATCTAAAGGAAAGGGGTGAGATGAAAGGGGAACAGAATGTGAAGCAATAAATGTTACTTTGATATAAAGGACAGAAAGTTCATCCGTTAGATGACAGACAGTTCAAACAATTGATCACAGTGTTCTGGATAATTATCGTGCATAAAGTACATTACTTTTCGATTTGAGAGTTAGTCCTTTTTAAGTAGAAACATATAACCAACTGACAGAAGCATATATCACACATCGATGAGACAATCTTTTAAGGCAGAATTCGATTTTGAAAAGAGGAAAGAGGAATCTGAAAGAATAGCAAAGAAATTTAATAATCGAATCCCATTGATTTGTGAAAAAGTAGAAAAATCCGATATTCCAGATATTGACAAAAGAAAATATTTAGTTCCAGATGATTTGACTGTAGGACAATTCATTTATGTGATAAGAAAAAGAATTGAATTACCACCTGAAAAGGCAATTTTTATCTTTGTTAATGATACTTTACCTCCTACGGCATCATTAATGTCCGCAATATATCAACAATATAAGGACAAGGATGGATTTTTATACGTCACATATGCAGGTGAGAACACCTTCGGTATGTAAACAAGGTCCAGATTATATTTTTCAGAAATTTATAATCTTCTCAAGTTGCAGAAACATAATAATATTGCTTGATGTTTTAATGATATGTAGTCGTTGGTACTCTGAATGGCTATATTCTTTGATTTTAATAATACAAAATTGAAATTTTCAACCTACGGTAAAAGACTATAAGGTCAAATATATTATGTACTCATTAGAATTGTATCACAATCTTCAAGAACGTACACCTACTATTTCTATATTCTCATATCACGTTATATTCATAGATATAAGAAGATATATAATTAACAAAAAATACAAGGAATTATTAACTAATCATATTTCATAGCCTTGCAATAAGAAAGAAAACGTATACTGTTCCTGGGATAGACAGTTTCGGTATTCTTCTTATCTTTTGATTTTCTGATTCACCCAGTTCTTTCTTATTATGGAAACCGCCAATTTTCCGAATATAGATTGTATATTTTTAAAAATCGGCCCTTTGAAACAGAAAGATATATATAGTATACACTAATTTATATATGCTAATTCAACTTTATAGTCACATTCAGTATTAACATTGGAGATTGTTAACGATGCCAACAGTTGACAGAAAAGACCAGCGGAAGAGAGCTCTTTCTGAGAAGAACCCTAATGCACAGACATCAGTTCATCGTAGAAAACTGAACAATAAGAAATCCTTGATACAAAGTAAAACTGCAACTAAAATCAAAGAAATACAAAGTGATACAAAAGAAACCAGAGATGATAGTGATGAGGTTGAGGCGAAAAGATTAGACGCATTACAGAACTCTTCGCCGAATAGCATAAGGGATACTGAAATTAGCCGCCCATTAACAAAAACCAATCTCAAGATTTTGCAAAACCAAATATTTCGATACGAAGAAATGGATTGTTTGTGTGGCCATTATATATGTTCAAAAGAAAATATGTTAAATATAAAATGTTCCAGATCCTGGTTTTTATTTGAGCTAGAACTGACTTTAGACGGATTATGGAATTTCAGAAATAAATGTTATCACACAAAAGTTTATCAGAAGTTGAATCCTAATTGGTTAATTGAAAACTGCTTAGACAGAAAGCCAAACCGGAAAGATGGAAGTGGGAAAGAACTGTCTAAATTTGAAATGTCTCATATAATTTTTACGCCAATATCAAATATAACCGAACTATTGACCGAGAAACATAATAAAAGTGAAATCGAAGTAAGCATTGAATCGATAATAGAGGAAACAGAAAATGGTAAAACATTAGCACATACCAGAAGAAAGTTTATTCCACCCAGTGTACTGTCCTTTAGAAATAAGGATAAGGTGTTCGACGATACGATATTTGACATTGAAGAAATCTTACATGACAATATATATGACTCTCCACTGAAAACAGTTGGGGTGGAATACAAGGAAACATTGACACCTCAGAGAGGAAACAGCAGAGTTACACATCAGCGAACCTATTTTGATAGTAATTTGAGTGCAAGAAGGTAAATTTTAATATGGGAAATTAAATTTTCCTTAATATTGCATTATAAAGTGGTATGAAGATACATAAATATTGAGACACCTCAATTCTCTTTTTCTATTTATACAATGATAAGATTGTTTTGTTTCCAGATGAATGAAATGAAGTATGCATGAAGTATCGTTGTTTTTGCTTATTGATTGATGTACCAAGTCGTCAGCTTTTGATGATATCCCAATATGTCTATTTCTTCCTCTTCTCTTTCACTTCGTCATCTCTAGTTGGATGTAATCTAACAACATTAGGATAATTCGGCGTATTACCTGTATAACCTTGATGCCAATCGTAACTCAAAGCATATGCAAAGATGTTACCTGTTCTGTTGAAATTAATAACAGGTATTGAAGCCTGCAAGGATGGGAAACCTTTTAATCTATGTCTGTGATTTTTATCCCAGAAGTGGAAACAACCATCACCACCACCTGTACCAAATGTACCATATACTGGATGAAATGCAATAGTATTCACTGGGTACACTAATGATTGATTTTGCGAACCTGCAGCTCTGTTTGGATTTGTCTGTCTGTGACATTTAAATGAAAACCCACTCTTCTTCTGCATTTCATCGTCGACATATCTAATTGCACATCTACCTTCTATAGAACCAATTGCATAACCATCACCTTCATTATAGCACGCAATTGTTCTAGTTTGCCATTTCAATGGTGACTGTGTAGCTTTGAAAATAGTACCTGGATTGTTTAAATTAATAATAGCTATATGCCTCTCTGCAGTACCTACTACTAATAATTGGGCTTTGTTATCCATTGCATAAACTCTGTCAGGCATCATTAATGTAGTGATAGGATTTGGTTGTCTTAAATCCCAATATTTTATAGTTTTATCCCATGAACCAGTAACTAAGCATTCTGCATTACTAGGACCACAGTTAACAAATCGCAATGCCTTCACTGGTGCATCATGAGACCCTATTTGACGTGATTGACTTGTTGCGATATCAAATACTTTTACAGCATTATCACAACCACCAGATGCTACCGTAGAACCATCGTTACTCCACCTTGTCGTCAATACAGGTCCACTGTGATCATATTGTGAACGGCCTTGTGCAGTACCATTCTGGACATCCCAAATTCTAACTTTACCATCCCATGAACTTATGGAGAATAAAAAGTCATTTTGTGGAGAAAAAGCTATATCAGAAATGGAATCCTCAGCTGGATTATTGATTACAATATCATTTGCTAGATCAGCCTGGGTTGCAATTGTACTGAAAGTTGAAGACGTATTAGCTACAGGAGCAGGGAAAAAGGACATCTTTTAATTTATGTGTATAATAGATATATTTTTGTGTCAGAAATGTAAGATCCTTTTATTAAATGTAGATGGTTATGCACTATTTTGATATTGTGTCTAGAAGTCAATAATATATAGAATTATCCGGTCCTGCAATTGTTAATATGCTTTGGTCAACACTTACAAATTGAGTGACACAGCTTGAAAACGTATAAAAGTAGCGTAAGGTGGTTATTCCTTTGTCTTCCTGCTTATTTAGAGACAATAATCTGATGTTCTTTATGTTTACACAATCCAGAATTCAGGTTTTGTTATTTGACCTTCGTACGCAATGGATAAATTTTCGCTTCGCTCATTCAACGGTCGCGGTTCAAAGAAAAATTGTTGCATTATCTTACCACAGATTAAGTGTAGAAGGCTAAATATTATAAGGTGACAGTAATTGAAGTGCCTTTAGTACTGAAATTTTGTATTTAACATCATTTTGAGACATATTGAGAAGTAGAACACACAATAATTTTAGCTACAAAATAGTGTTATCCCCTAAATAAGCGAACGAACGTGAATATTAGGCGAAAAGTTGTAAGTCTTACTCTGTGAATTACTTCTCCTCAACAACGCCACTCTATCCGATGCATGACATTGTACTTGTAAAACTAGGTAGTATCAAATCAAATACTGGCAATATAGATATACAACAGGATCTCTTCATATGCTTTAATTATATGCTATTTCATTAAATGTTCATTAAATACTTATTTATGACGATATAAAAACTATAGAGTTTCATAATTGTAATAGGTTATTTGGTATACGTGTTTATTCACTAGATATTTTAGAGGAATCAGAGTTTCTATGATTTATCGAAGTTAAATCTAATTCAGAATTGGCTGAATGCATTACTTCGAATTGATCTAAGGTAACATTCGCAAGTGGATTTTCATCAAATTGTAATTTGTCAACTAACAAATTTTCAATATATGAATGTTGTCCAATTGCAGGATTATAACCTGGAGGGTTTCCATTATATATTTGACTGTTATGAGCATTAGTTTGAATAAATCTTGTGGCGGGATATGTGTTAAAATTTCTATTGTCCTGTTCAATTGTTGCTGTTGTATCTAAAGGAGTTCCAACCTGAGATGATGTGTTAAGTTTCTGACTATTACTAATGGCAGGAGATTTATTATTACTTTTATTTTTAATCCGTAGTTTTGATGATGAAGATGTTGTTGTTGTGGAACTGCAATTACTGCTGCTGATACTGTTTGATCTCTGTGAATAATTTTTACCTCCAAAGAATTCCAGTTTTCTTGAATGTGATGCGAGGGATAGAGGAGTATTCTTCTTTAATGATCTTTTCTTACTTGGTTTTTTGCTACCATTCTCTGGGAATTGTTGAACCCAACCAGTTGTTTGAAATGTGCCAGTGTATGATGAAGTTGACCTTGATGATTTTTTGGATGTAGAACTCTTTGAAGAAGACTTTGAGACTTTTTTGGTTATCCTTGGAGTAATGGAAACATTGTGATGGGAAGATATTGTTCCTTCAAAATTTGAAGCCATAGCATCAGCAAATAAAACATTTTCAAATTGAATTGTGTTACTGTTGATATTATCAGAGCTATTATTATAAGTGGAGGTATTTGTTTTAGAACTATTATTGGGATTATTCTTCGGATCATTCTTATTGTTTTGTAAACTAACGGATAAATTACTTGGAGATTTCTTATTTTTTTTATTGCTGTTGTTATGTTTCAGTGAATTGACTGAAATTGAATCTAGATTACTCTCCGATCTAGTAGCAAAAATGCTACTTACCTCGCTACTATTAGAAGTATCATTTTTATCACTTGCAACTGTGTTTAAATTTCCGAGTATATTTTGCGGATGGTTTAAAGTAGGTATAGTTTGATTCGATGCTGTTGATGTTGCCATTAATGGTAATAGATCTAATTGACTCTCTTTTGGAAGAAAAAAATTATGAGGTCCAAAGTTTTGTTGTTTGTTGCTATTATTCATCATATTATTCCGCGAACCATTTGTATTTAATTGATTGTTATAATTATTAATATGCATTATTTGCCAAAATATTTCCCATTGATCTAATAAACTCGTCCTTATTGGTATAGAATTGGTATTATGATTATTTTGTTGTGCTTCTTGGAAAAAAATATTAGCTAGTTCGTTTGATACTGAATTATTCAAAAAATCGTAAAGATGAGTATTAAGAGATTGTTTAATAATTTCAGTTGAAATAGGATAACTTACAGGAGATTTACTCATTACTCTCTGTATGAATCGAAAAAAAAATTGTTTATTTCTTTTGCGTGTGTAATTCCTTTATTACTGTCGTTAATTGATCTTCAAAACGCTTGAAAAAAAGAAACGAGAGAAGAGGGACTAAAAAGGAAATAATATTAAGTTAGCACTTCTGTATAAAAGTTTCATACATGTATATATGTATGGGGGATAATAATAAAAGATAATAACATATAAAAGGATATGTCATACCAGGACATATGTTTCTTGAGACAAGAACCTTCAAGTGTCATAATCATGTTTGCTTATATATAATTATTAAAATACAAGTAGTTTTCTTAATGATGTATACATGAGTCGTCGATAAGATAGTCTCATCGACATGCATTATGTAATAATTGTTCTCCCCCCTCTTCCCCTAAAAAAGGAGAGTGTGCATGTATAATAGAAACTTACTCAATGCTACTTACATCATCAAATCCGATTGTTAATCAAATTACTGTTAAGTAGCCCATAAAGTGGTTTACTTGACGCCTCTTTAATTAGAATATGTAATAAGTATGTACCTTCATACTTCAGAAAAAGAAAGGCAGGATCGCATAAAAATATGAGGGGGAAAAGAGACGAAGCAAAGCGAAGAAAAAAATGTGGTGTTTTTAGAAGGACCACGGACCGAGTTGGCCAAAAAATTAGCTGAGAATTTGGAGAATCTTTCAAAATTTTGAGAGGGATTGCGTATTGGGTCAAAATATATTAATTTTTTTTCATTATCTCATGCATGTGTCTAGGTGTGCGCGTATTGTTTGGAGAAGCGACATATTTCGGAGTCGCCCTCACGGAGGAGAATTAAATTATTTTAGAAAAAATTAGAGGGACCATACAAAATAATACGTATTTTTTGGCCCATTTGTCACTTTTCCACACAGGGGGGTATACAAAAAAAAAATATTCCGTGGCGGCAATGCAGATGGAGAAATTTGAAAAGCGGGTCCATGACAAGAATTAAAACTAACCGGTGAAAAAAGAAAAATGGCGTAGAATAAGAAAAGAGGGGAATAAGAAAGGATGAGGTGTCTGCCTAATGAGAAGTTTACATGCAATCTTGATTACGGTAGCACATCTATAAGCAAAGGGGATAAAAAATAGAAGCAAATAATATCGGAATTGGAATTTAAGAATAAGAAAAGAGGAGGAGACACCATATTATCCTAGTCACAGCCACTAAGATACCACGGCTACTTGATTAAGTATTGTAAGTTTGTTCTTCTTGCAATGCGCTAAGCAGTCCATTGAAAGATAGAATTCATGACATAAAAGAGTGCATCATACAATAAGAAAGTGTCTTGTGTTATATTCTTATTTTAAAAGACAAAACAACTGAACTTTGATCGGTCTAACATCCTGAGATATTTCCAGTTATTGTGAAAACTGTTAATATTTGCTACAAACCGTGATATTCAATTGTATCAATATTATAGTATAATAATTTGTAAATTGTGTATGCTATCGGGAATAAATGGTAAGGGATTGTACATATATCAGAGAGATGATACAGTGCTGCAAAATATGCATATTAAAAATGCAAGGGTATCACTCCACATAACAAAAGTCTCCTTTAAAATGTTCGAGAAAAGCAGAATATCAACATCTGCAGTAGATACAATAAAAGGACAATAAAAATAATTGGTGGAGTGGCCCCTTGATTTACGTCTTCTAGAAAACAAGGAGGATCTCCAATAATTTCTTTATTTAAACAAATGGGGAAGGGTCCACAATTATCATGTCAACATTCTTGCATCATTTTGACAGCTCTCTATTGTCTGTTTGTGTGCATTTTCTACGTAGATGGTTTTATTCGAAGACAGATATTCTACCGGATAAACAAGATAAGTTCAAAATAATGTGCTGTTTCTTCAATGAATCTTTAGTGGATTAACTCCCTTTTGTAGGGATACCCCACAAATTTACAAAAATATGTTGATATGGTAAATAAGCTATTGTTTTTCAGGCTAATCATACGACATAATAATGCCAGACATAAATGTTCCCACATCTCGTTGGTACTCTTAATATCTTCAAAATACTTAATTTGCCTTTCTCATGGAGGTAAAATCTAAATATCTGTTGTGCAAGAACAATTTGCTACTACAATAATTACTTTAACAAAAAGTGTGACATTTATCTCCACTTCTTTTGCTTTTTTTTCTTGTGCTAAGTTCTCTCGTTTTATCGCATTGTTTTACTGACACTAGGAACAGCCTTCAAAAATGCTCCTCATTTTTCTTGTATATTTTCATCCCTCCAAATGGCTCTTTGATTTTTTCCGACTCCACGGGAACGGAAGTGCAACAATGAACTCCTCATTTTTTGTTGGAGAAATTAGAGTGCCTAAAATCAAGCAAGCACTACCCCTCTTTCGTAGAAGTGATATGCGGGACCCTCTCTTTTCATGAAATTACACAATAGACACTGTGCAATAGCGCTATGATGCCCGCATAAAGCTTAAAGTTTTCCCAACACTCTTGTTTTCTTTTACTATTCTTTTTACGTGGAGAGCTAAATCTAAACAAGAATTAAGCAAAGGTATGATAAGATTCAGATGAGTAGAGACGGATGCCTTGAGAAAGGAATAGTTTCTGTGTAATAAAAATAAATCTTAATTATTTTGATCCACTTTTATCGCTACTGTGGTTTTAATATTGTTATGCAAAGTTCTATATTCGAACAGAGACCTTTAGAGAGGAAGATTCCTAAACACGCTGATGACACAATATTAAATTGGAGAAGGGACAGCCTCTTACTATTTCTTAGAAGAACAGAATTGGTACTTTGAATTAATGTATTTATAACTAGATCTAGCTCATATGCTTTTAATTTCTACGAAATATTACTTGACAGAGATTCCAGGAATTCACCGTTTCTTAAGAATTGTTATAGTTTATGGTAATTTTAACATAATTATTTAAATAATAATATCTATTTTAATCAATTTAGCCTTCAGCTTAAAACTCTCTCTTATTTATATGTGCAGTCTGCATTTCTTTCTGGAAAAAAAAAATTTCCACGATGCCGTTGAATAACTCCTTGCTGTTATACACTAAACTTTCATTCGTTAACCAAAATAAATACCAGAAGACTTGTAGGCTCTATATAAGTGAAGCTAGAAATGATACACAATACAGGTGTGTATGTGTGTGTTTTTGAAGTATGGAATGGAGTATGCAATTATTAAACCTTAAAGTGATGATATTTATAATTTCTCAGAACACCGTAGTGATATAATAATTAATTATAATTGGTGTCTGTTTAAAGTTTTCAGTTTTGTGTTACTGTTATATAGTTTTAAAATATGAAGATCTGATAAAAAAAGAAGAATCACAAAAACTCTAACTTAAGACGGTTTCTAAATTTTACTTATTATCCATATTCCTCATAATAAAAAACGATTTATAACTGATACAGGTTACCTTAAATATTCTATACATATTAATAAGAAAAATTTTTAATATGGGTTCTTCTGACACTGTTTAGTTTATTATATCTAGTAATAATATTATTTCTTTAAAGAACTCAAAATGTATAACTTGAAAATATTCTTTGATAATCTGTTGAGTAATAATGTAAACTGAAAGGTTACATTTTATCATTTTTGTTTTTTTGTTTACTTTAGATGTTAAGTTTCTTATTTATGGATCAAATACCAAAATGATAAATTTTAAATTATTCACCAAAACGGTAAAAAAATGTTAAACTTCTTTTTCAAGTAGTCAAGTCTAGTTCCAAACAGGTTTATTAAAACCTAATTTCTTTCCTTATATACTTGTTTCATCAACGACAACAGTACACAGTCGGTTAAATATTACTTCTTTTCATCATTCATGCTCTCCTCACAGAAACTTCCGAACAAAAAAATTTAGAAAATCTAATTCTTGAAATTACTAAAATACAAAAAGATATAGAAACTAGATTTATATAAAATAATACTAAAATAAAATGACATTAACAAATATATCTAAAGGAATGTTATGTCTAAAGCCGTTGAAAATAAAAAATGTATATATATAGGGATGTTAGGAAATATGCTTGTAATCGATCCAAAATAAGATGAGAAAAACAAAACAAATTATGCAAGAGTAAAAAATGTTTTTTTTTAGTTTAAATCAAAATTAGATTCAAGCAATAACAGCAGCCAAGACTGAATCTTGACCAACAATACCATTGTATGTAGTGTTTAGGTATTTCAATAATTCAACTACCTTAACCTTCATTTCTTCAGTTTGGAATTGTTTTAACCTTTCCATGTTTTCCTCTCTACCTAAAGTAGATTCTTGTTCTAACTTTATTCTTTCATTTTCCTTAACGAATACTGCAGAGAATACTTCGACAATCTTTGGAGTTTGATTAACAATAATAGTATTGTTTTCTTGGTATAATTTCATAATTAATTCATAGATTGGATTGTATTCTTCGAAACCGGTATGTAATGGTAAGTGATTTAATAAAGCTGGAATAGTTTGTTCTAATGGAACCAAATTTTCATGTTTCAAAATCATACGAGCAACACAACCACTAGAGTTAGCGAAGGCTCTGTCAATAATTTCTCTAGTAACTTCATCATCTTCAGCAGCTAACATCTTTTGATCAGCGGTACTTAGGACTTGATATAAAGCTTTTAAGACATGTTCATAAACAGCAGATGTATCGAATTGAGCATATTCACATAGTAACCCAACACCGTAAGCAGCATTACCTCTGACTTCTAAAGATTTATCAGATGTTAGACTAACAACAAGAGCTTCTAACATTTCTTGAATGTAAGGGTTTTGCTCCTTCATACCTAAAGCGATCTCAGAAGCAGCACCGACAGCACTAGATCTCTTATTCTTAGATTTAGATTGGAATAAAGCTAAAACGACAGGTTTGAAGTTTTCAAAGACTTTACCGAAATCACCAGCTAAAGCGTGAGATAAACTAACTAAGACTTCAAGTGCAACATCTTGCAAAGTAGCTTCAGTTTCAGAAGAATCTAAATCTTCATCCTTTGGAACATCTTCCTCCATATCAATAGTTTGACAGGTGTGAGTACCATTCAAAACAGCTAGAACTTGCATACATAGAGTTTCTAAAGCAGTTGAATCACCATTGTCCATAACGATAATAGCACCAAATTGTTTAATCATGTTAGCTAAGTCCTCTAAGATAGTAATAACCATAGTGGTTTCGAATTCATCAGCAATGCTACCCAAGGAGATATCTCTAGCATTCTTGATAATAGCTAAAACACTACCATCAACGTATGAGGTAGCTGGAATACCTTTTGGATATGATTCTGGTTCAATCTTGGAGGCAAGTAAGACAGCCTTAACAATGTTCCAGATGGTATTCAAAGCAGTTTCTCTTAAACCATAAGATTCATCGATTTGTTCAGCAAGAACCTTCATAGATTGTTCAACGTATGGTAAGAAATGACCCTTAGTACCTAAAGCTAATTCGGAAAGAGCAGCGGCGGCGACTTCCTTTTCGTAAGAGATACCGGTATTAACAGTAAATTTACTTTGTAGATCTTCTTCAGTGGCATCTTCAGTGAAAGCAGCTAAGTCTTCAGCATCACCATCAAAGTTAAATTGGTATTCATCTAATTCTAGAGTCTTGAAAATTTCTGGAACAATTGTAGCTAAGAAAGAGGCGAAGTTTTCACCATATACCTTAGATAAGTTGGCAATGAAGGCGTAACCAGATTCTCTTAATCTAGCGGAATCGGTTTTAATGGCCTCGTAAGCGGAGTTAACTAATGGTTCAGCATATTCAGAGAATGTTTCCGATCTAACAGCTCTGGCCATTGTGGAAATATTTTCAAAAGTCATAGCTCTTAATTCAATATCATCTTCAGACATGCCTTCAATTTGAGAACAGTTTTGAATGAATTGTTCTAAGTATTGAACACTGGTCTTGAAATATGGAGTGAATGCAATACCTGCTGCGAAAGCTGCGGAACCGATAGCAGAGACAACAGCACATCTCAATTTGGAGGAGTTGTTATTTTCCAACATGTAGAATAATTTGTTCATTAATGGTTCCAAATATTTAGCAATAGCAGAGAATGAGATGAATTCTAATAGACCATCAAGAGTAACGGTAGCGTAACGGTAGATAGTAGCAAACTTAGCAGAGTCGATAATGTCAATGATCAATGGTAAGTATTCTTCATGGAATTTAGCAACTTCATCCTGTAAATCGGAAGTCATTTGACTAACACACTTCAAAGCAGCTAATTTGACAACTGGTTCTGGATCCTTTAGACCTTGAATAGTAACTGGGATAACTTTATCGAATTGAGACAAGACGTAATCTGGGGCACCAGAGACAGCAACAGAGATAGCTAATAGGATAGCTCTTCTTTGGAAAGCATTACTGGATTGGGCCATTTCAGCCATGTGGTCAATGATAATTGTAGCAACTTGAGATGGTGGAAGTTCGGCAGAGGCGAAGGCCAATAATCTGATAGCACCTAAGGATGGAGTATTTTCTTCATTTTCACCAGCTTCATCTTCGTTGTTTAACTCATCATCAACATCGATTTCTTCGGAAGCAATCTTTAGACCAGCTTGGGTAATTTCTGGACCTAATTTAGCTTGAATAACCTTTGATTTTCTGTAGGATAGAGAAGAAATGATAAATTGAATAGCATAGACTCTGATATCTTCATCAATTTCGGCGTTGACAGCAATTTGAATAGATAATTTAACTAAATCAGCGATAGAGTTACCAGTTAATCTAGAATCTAATAATAAGAAATCGTTAAAACAATTGAAGACTAATTTAGCGTTATTGTTGTCGTCAGCCTTAATAGCTGCATCTAGGACATTAACAACAGATGGAATCAAGGATGCAAACTTGGTAGCCTGTTGTTCATTGATGTTCTCATTTTCTTCGATTAAAGCAGAAACGTGGTTCAATGCTTGAGCTGATAGAGATCTAGTTTCTAGAGAAGCAGTATCATTTATAGTATGGGCAAATAGATTTAAGAAATCATCGATGTATACAGCTAGAGACGGAGTGAATTCTTCTAATAGGGATAATAGGATGAAGACAGCAGTTTGTCTAACTTGAGCATCTTCACCAGAAGCACCTTGAATTAAATTTGGAATCAAATCTGGCCATTTGTTAGTATCAAGTTCTTCGTTACCAATAATTGCAATAACACGGGCGTTAGCGTGACGAATAATCTCTTTTTGTTCACTGAAAGCAGATTGTAATAAAGAACTTTTAATTGTAGTCTTGACAGCATCATCTAGAGCTTCCCAGTGTTTTGGAATCATCTTTCTAACTTCTACACCTGCTAATTGTTTCAAAGCATCATTGGCGTTGTTATGTAGGATGTGAATCAAAGCTGGAACAGTAGAAGGTTGGGTGTAAAATTGGGATTGCAGAGTCTTAGTGGCTTCCTTAATACGAGCATTATCTGGCTGAGTAATTGCAGTCAAAGTCTGCTCAAGTTGAGCTAGGAATTGTTGATCCATTTCTTTTTTTATTTTATTTTCGTGAAAGTTGAAAAGTTATATTATACAATAGTACTACTTTCTAATGTAGAAACAAAACAAAACAATGTTTTCGACACTTTTTTATGTTATAAACTAGCAAGTAAAGAAGAGATAAAATTATTAAACAGCTAATTTTTGTATATTAACTGAATGCTTGAAAAGTATCTTGATTGCTACAATAAGTTTTACTAGGCATTAACGCATATCAAGTTCACCAAAAAACAGATCGATGAGCGTGGGCGAGAAAATTTTTTTTTTTCGTTCTCGTTTCAAAATTTTCAATTTCCAAATGTAAACTCATCTCATCGCAAAAAATTAAAAAGAAAAGAGGATAGGCGCAATGACTTTCAGAAGTCAATGAAAAATAAAACAACACAATTGAAAAGTTCGTCTGTGAAAAAGTCACTTCCCTCACAAGAAAAATGCTACGATCGCAACAGTCCATTTATGTGACCAACTCGAGACATATTTATGTATAGTACTTTTCACTAATTAAGACATTGATTTTATATAATAATTACATAAAGGACTTATTCTGTAAGTTTGTGTGGGGATGAATATATACGCGTTTGTTGCCTTTCTTTTTTCAGGGATTTGCCTGCAGATCACTTTCAATTGCTTCTAATTTATTCTCGATGTCGTCTATAGTCATACCGATTAAATATCTGTATTTGTTTAGTTTATCAGTGGAGTTTAATTTTATCTTGACATTTGTAATCTTGTCTATGTAAGAACGCCTCTTCAATTGTAGTAATGTCAATTCAGCCAATAATTTACATGACTCCTTAATAGTTTCCTCAGAACTACTATCATCCTTGGGATTACTTTCAGATGGTGTTAGGGAGGTCTCTTCATCTTGAACTAAAGTAGCTAACTTCAATGCTTGAGATTTCTCACTATATTGGAGACAAGTAGCTTTTCCGATATCAATCTTTTCATTTAAACAACTTATCTTCGTTTCGACATCTTCCAACGATCTGAGACTTAATGGATTCATCTCAATATCAACTAATGTATCTAATACTTCTTCCTTTTGATTTTCTAATAATTGTATTCTTTGCATTGTTTCCATAATACCAAGTTCTGTACTATGTATACTCGAAGTTAGATCATCAATAGTATTTGTTAGAGACAGGGTAAACTTACTACTTGAATTTCTTAGTTTTGTCAATGATTTTGCCATTGTTGAATCTTCAGATAAACGATTATGTAGATTACCGGTGACCTCTAGTATGTTCAAATTTTCCAATTTCTTTGCAGGTGACATAATAGGGTTAGATCTAGGACTCTTCACAATGATTGAGTTTTGAAGATCTGTAAGACCTTTTCTATAAACAACAGGTGATTGTTGTAAGTTATTTGAAATAGTAACAGGGGGTTTCTTCAATATAGATGATGTAACCAATGTATCCAAAGAGGCAATGTCTTCAAGGATACTATTAATGTTGGTTTGATTTTTATCAGATACCGGAGTTCTCGCAGAACGAGCTTTGTCAACTTTTTGGACAGAAACTGACACTGCTCTATTTTTATTAATACTTCTTATTTCATTAGGTATAATTTGCGAACTTGCAGGCGTATTATCAATACCATACTCATTCACATCCATGAAGGTTTGTTTCCCGTCTTTTCCATTCAATTTTTTTGTTGAAGGGGTTACATTAGAATAGACCTCCTCCTTTTCCCCCTTCTGAGATTCTTCTTTTGAAGGTGGTACGAAATTAAACTTATTTAATATAGACACAGGTGTTTCATTTTCTCCGTTAACAATATCCATAGATGCACCCAAGGAGCTTAACTTATTCCATAATGTTACGTTTAGATTCAAGGCAGCCAAATGAAGCGCAGTGTTACCCATCATGTCCTGAAAATCCAAATATGATTTTAATAATTGAGGACTTTCTTGACCTAGAGTAGTCAAAATTGTATCAATATACGATGATATTATCTTTTGATCCTTTGTTGGGTTGACACTTAATTCTACCAAATAATGAATTGGAAGTCTCCTGTTAGCATCAGGATTCATTAGGCATGATTTTAAGAGTCCTATCACTTCTGGGAAGACTTGCTTCTTATAGCAGTTATTATAAAAGACAGCCTTTGTAATACAATTGATGCCCAAATTATTGCATATTGTTAGATTTGCATTAATATTAACGAGTAGCTTGATAAGTGGTAAATTTGCTAGAGCGGTAGCCCAGTGAAGAGCAGTATGGCCTTGTCCATCTATGATGAAGTTTATATCAAAATTAGCTGGTGGGTAATATAATTTTGCTATCAACTGTTCAGTACGTTCATCAATATTTTCTGTTGCTAAAACCTGCAACAGAGCTTCCCTGTATTCATTCCCATTTAAAGTTTCAATAGTATTATCATCATTAGTATTGAACTCTTCGTTTTGTGCAAGATATTGTGAAGAGTTAGAACGTGATGACAAAGGCGTTCTATTATCGGTTGTTGAAAAAACATCGACATTTGAACCAGCTGAGTAATTATTCTTCAGACCATTATTCATGGTATGCATTGTATTATCAAAAGATTTAGTAAAGCCATTTTCATTATGAAATACTACATTGTTCTGTGGTTGTTTATTTTTAGATTTCCTTTTTACTTTTTGTCCGCTTGGTCTAATGCTATCTATAGTTTCGTTAACCATTTTCAGATTATTATTCTCAGTGAAATTTATGCCATTGTTCATATAATTCCCATTTTGGAAATTACTATGTGTAACCTGATTATTGTTTGATGGGTGATCACTAAATGATTGATTCGTATCTTGTCTGTTATTGGCAAGTATATTATTTCTGGCGTTTGTCGGTATAGGATAAAATTGAAGTGGTTTTTGAGTTGCCGAGTAAGGCCCATTTATATTAGGGATATTTCCAAGGACATGTTGCATGGAGATACTGCTATTGTTATTGTTATTGTTACTGTAACTAACCGAGTTTCTATGATATTGTTGAGGTGTTTCAAATGCTACGTTATGAAGTGGACTAGGATTTGGTACTATGCTCTTGTTTTTTGCGATCTTTCTTGTATTAGCATTTTCTTTTCGTTTTGGTGTCTTATTATAACTCGAGGGAGATGTTATCTTCATCCCAGGCGAGGATCTTCTCAATACACTATTCCTACTTCTTCTTCTTGGCGGATTATTTGGATCGAATTGAAACTGTAACAACTGTGTTACTACAGGATCTGTTACATTGTATTTAGCAGCTAAAATTATTGCTGATGGTAGAGGAGCCCAGGTACCTTGAAACCTACCATAACCACCCTGGATCTTTTCATGTGGCATCGTCATTGATTCCTTCTCTAGTACTTTAGTTCTTTGAGCTTTCGAAAACTTTGCTACTTTAAAAATTTGTGTAATATTTACCCAATCATCCCGCATTCTTCTCATTACGATATTGACTTCAAACCCTTTAATATAACATTCGAAAACATCCGTGTCAGAATATGTTGCAATCTCTATAACTGGCACACTATTAACAACCATCTCATTCTTATTTTGTATCATTGGATCATTCATGAATTGAGGTTTTATTGCTATTTGGTTGAGTGTTCTCCCATCAGCATTGCCGTGTTGTCCCATAATACACGTCACGTTATTTGATGAATTAATATGATTGACAATCGAGTTGTACAATATTATCCAATTTTATACGATTCGATTATACACTATTTGATATAGTGACAAACTGTTCTTATCAGAAAACCAATCTAAATTAGTGTGTAAGTTTTTATACTATTGAAAGTTTATACTTGGAGTGAATTGAATAACTAACAGTTAATATTATTATTTTGCGAGTACTAACAATTGTTTTATAACTTCTAATAATTGGTGAATTATATTCCTTTACCTTTGAGTTTATTTAAACAACCAAGCTTTGAACGTTTTTGTAGGGGCTATCACTAAATTGAACAGGTTATGTCCATATTTTAAATAATTAAATATGAGATTACCTGTCGAATTAGCCCGCCTTATGGGTTTACCGTTTCCGGTAAAAAAATCTCTAATTTATTATGCGAGCCTTAGAGAGACGTAACAGCCTGTTATTAAAAATTATAGCGTACGGAGGAAAAACTCAAAAAAAAAAAAAAAATAAGATTAACGCGACAGTTTACATTCAACCGAGTAATATTTTATGGGTTTATGGTGAACCAATTTATTAACGCATCCTTGATGATGCGGAGCTTATATTAGAAGATAGAAATTACCTTTAGGAAGCTATTTTCCACGAGGTTATATCTCGTAATTGGTAGTCTTAATACGCGCTAAGTTGTTACTTGGTTAGTCCACATATGACAAGGACTGTCATGAAATTGTTTCATCTTTTCAATAAGTTTCGATCTTTTTGGAATGACAATATCAACCATCCCTTATGATTAAACAATAGTTACACCATTTTTAGTAGATTTTTTTTAGAATCTATTTGAAAGCCGAACCTATTTGAAAGCCAGACCAACTTGAAAATATCCATAATCTTATTTGCAACTTTTTTAGTAATACACAAACAAGCTGACACGAATGAGATCAACAAATTTTATCATTTGAGAGTAGTACATACATTTGATAATTAAATTGGTCAGTAATTGCAATTTAGATTCATTTATTCAAAGTTGCACTCTATCCAATAATTGATTCTTAATAAATGAATGAATCTGAAACGTCTGCAGTTAATCGATTTTCACAGGATCTTAATATCAGGATAACAAATCATTTGGAAAAGTCTTCTTTATCGTGTTCCCTCTTTATATGCCTAACTCGTAGATCTCGGCGGCTATTTATGTCTGTACCCCTTTACTCTTTTTGGCATGTCGTTCGGTGTCTGTCAAAATAGCGGAGAACATCCTTTTTCACCGTGGAGCAAGTCAGTGCTGCAGTGTTTTCTTGGTGGAGTTTCTAATTTAACAGAATAAGTTCGAACCCTAACTCAACTATTTTATTAGGGCTCAAAACAGAGATAAACTATTTTTATCATCTTTTACGAAAATATCATTTCTCACGACATATTCGCATTTTGTTTTTCTCTGTTTTTAATAATAATGTCGTGCAGTCTGTCGTCTCTGATATTTTAGTTAAAGCTGTTCAATATTCTGGAAACTTAATGAGGGCAAAAAATTGAAAAATTAGTTGAATTTCGTTAAGTCAGCAGCAAGGATTGTGTATGTGTTTTAGTCTTGAAATCAAGGTAAAACCTAGAAGGAAACATATACAGTTAACTGTTGATTATTTACATAAATAGAGTTTCATTATAGATTATTTGGAAAAACAACATTATAGAAAGATACATTAACAATATAAATAGCAATGTTACCTTTGTATTTATTAACTAATGCTAAAGGGCAACAAGTACGCATAGAATTGAAAAGTGGTGAAATTATTGAAGGTGAATTAACAAATGTTGATAATTGGATGAATGTTACATTATCAAATGTTAGTGAATATAAAAATTCTGATAATAATGCACAAGTTGAAGTATTAAAATCAACTGAAATTTATTTGAAAGGTATTTATATTAAGTACATTAAATTACAAGATGATATTATAAATACAGTTAAACAACAAATTAATAATAATCAGAATAATAATAATTCTAACAAATATAACAATAGAAAATATAATAACAACAACAATAATAATAGAAATTATAACCAAGGTTCAGGTAATAGAAGAAATAATTACAATAACAGTGGCAACCGTGATATGAATAGAAGACATAATAACAATGGTTCAAATTACCAACAACAGCAGAATCGTCGTTCATACCATCAGCACAATAGCAATAACAATAATGAATATCCAAGACCATCTCACGATGGTACCGGTGGTTATGTTCAACACCACACCATTCTAGGTTCTGACAAGATTGAATTTTAAGGAAGATGAAACTATAAATAAATAGTTAACATGAACAATTAGAAAAACTTGTTCGTTTCAACCGTTTCATTTTATATTTATGCTACTCAAATTTATGCATATTATTCCTATTATTTTCATGGTATAAATAAAACAATTGTATAATTATAAAACTATATAAAAAAAAATAAAAATTAAAAAAAAGAATAATAAAAATAAATGAAAATGATGTTTATCTCATATAACGACAGGGGCGTATCTATAGATATCAAATATATATACGATATACATAGTGAAACAAACAGTCAATTTGATTAAGCTAAAATTATATTAACAATTGTATTTATTTACTTATAAATGTCAGTTTTGTAAAATATTATAGAAAATTTCACAAATTTAAATAAAGAGAACACATGCTGATGCAAAAATGAAGAAGAAGAATAAAATTCCCCTTTCTTTTCAATTAAGGATATCACCTTCTTTAATGAGATTTAGTTCTATCATGAGAAACATATCGTATGAAGAAATAACTACTCAAATAACCCAATGAACCCATACCGAGCCCACAAATCACATTAAATATGGTACTGTAACATACAGATAATAATATTGAAGAGAAGCCACGGATATTAAGGATCCAGAAAATATAGTACAATGAGTATAATTCCATATACAATGCTGGACTGCTACCTGCTTGATATACTTTCCATCTCCAATCTACTTCATTCGCTTCCTTCTTAGAGGTTATTGTCATTAGGATATAACAAACTATAATCGAAATTTCACTGATAACAACGCACAATAATAAGATATTAGCTAATAGGAAACCATAATAGTAGTAAAATGTTGTTTTTTCTAACCAAACAGACTTGTAGACATATTGTAATTCAACATATATAATAATGAATGGGAAAATACCACTAATTAAAAGTAAAAGTGCCGTAAAGGAATTAGTTATTAAGTTTTTCCTTTTACTTCTATATCTTAGTAGTGAACCACCTAATTTTTCTTGGTATGAGGAATTTGCCGGACTTATAGTAGCCCTTTTGGACGGTTTATATGAAATAGATTTAACTGCAAATTGTCCACCTAAGTAACTTAATGGAATACAGACCAAAAAATATAAGAAAACAATTAAAACGATTGTACCAAATGGTAATGCATTGGTAGAATCATGAGCCCAAACAATACTGTTTAAAATCAATGTACTTGTCATAATTAAACCTGGTAATAAACAACCGGAAATGATTGAGAATACACTAATATTATGCAGTGGTAAATTATTTGATGATCCTGGTTTACTTTGAAGATTTATTTGTATAAAAAGATATGAACCGACAAAGGAGGCCATTGCTGCACCCAAAATGAAAAAGATGAATGTCATTGTTAATACAGAATTTCTGACATCGTGTAATTTGTTTAATGAACATGAAATTGCTAAAGCACCAACAATTGTAAATAGACATTGAACACCCATGGATACGAATGCAATTAATATACGAACACCAGTTGTGATTTCAGGGTTTAACCAATTTCTAGCAATCGCTGGTAGAACCGCACCATTATTATCAGCTAGCAAATTAGTGTCAAATGTATCTAGTTTATCATCGTGTACACGATCTTTTAGGGAAACTTTAATAAAAATAAATGCTACAATGAACGACGCTAAAATTACAATACCAAATGAATTGGCTAAACTAATCCAGTGAAACTTTGCAGTAATCTCATTCGATAATTCACCATTATTGAAAAAGAAATTAAATCTATCCTTCCATTCAACATCAAATTCCTCTCTCCAATAAACAGAATAAGTGAATGGTAAATATTGCAATTCATCATCTGCTTCAGGAACGTGTAATTCATAATTTTCATAATCCTTTCTTGCACCTGGACAGCTGTAATCTGATACAGATCTTGGATAAACTTCAAAACCGACTATAGTGAAATGGTTATCATCAATGGCATGGAATCTAATGACAAACATTAAATGATTATGTAAATAAACTATGTCTTCCTCCTCATCGTAATAACCTAATGGAAACCCAGATCCATAATATTTTTTATGATCTGTAGTAGAAATAAAAGTTGTCGCAGCTGGTAATTCTTCATCGATTAACCATTGAGCTACATATCCTTTTTTAATTAAGTCAATCGCCGATTTTATGCCGTCTTTAGTTGTTTTTCTTGCACATAAGATTTTACAAGGCATATCTTCACCAAATTTCAATTCGTAATCACTTTCCCATTTTCGATCACCACGTATTATTTCGTTTAATGATAAATGTAAAGGTTTCTTAGATTGTGATGGAGGACAAGTGAAAGGTAAATCATAATATGCATAAGGTAGTTGAGTTAGATCACTTTCCACTTTATTAACGATAATTTCTACTGGATCACCCTTTTTATAGATATTTGGAGTTACCCAACTATTGTTGGCAATATGAAATCTTGTTGCTAAAGGTAAATGGTTACGCATTGTAAATAGTAGAAAGAGTACTATAATAATGGTCGGAACCGTTCTAAATTTCACTTGAAGTACAAGCATCTTTGAAACAAGTTAAATTATATGCAAAAATGTGGTATTGTGGGATAAAGAATTGTTCTTAATGTGATATGCTTAATCTCAATACGCTAATCTTCTCTTGACTTATTAAATCAACCTCAAAAACTAAATATATGGTACACAATTAAATGATTATCTATTAGCTAAATTGAGTAAATTATTTTTCCAGCAAAACTTATTCACTATCACTTTATTTTTTCAAAATAGGCAAATAATTCAGAGCAAAATAAAATAACGTCAGATCACTTACTGATATTGTCAAACAAAACGAAACTTATTTGAACAGATCTAAGGCGAATATTTGTTGTAATTATTAAACAGATTAGAAATTTTCAAGGAATCTATTATAAAACGTAAAACAGATCTATAGTTTAAAAAAGGATCGACGACAATTTTAGTTGATAAATTCGAATAAATAAACAAAATTTGATGCTGTTAATAGAACACTTGCAAATCTGATAATTATTTCGAAGTATTTTCAACTCTTCCCATCACTATTCTTTCGTTGATTTGTCTCTTTGCCTTTACCGTGAATTTTTCACCCGCAGTATAACTTGTGGTAGAACTCCCATCTACGCATTTAAATTGTGATTTCCATCCGTTTAAGAAAACAAATTTTCGCTTGCGTATCCTTTATTACGCGCATCGCAACAATTTTCTCGTCTAGTTCTGCACTATTTTAGTCGACGTGTACAGAAATTTCCATATAATAAAATTCAGTGACAATGACAACGCGTGAAAAATAATGCCGAGTCGTTGTCTGCCGTGACATTGCATCGTCATATTTTGGGGGAACCGTCGATCATATCCTTCTTATATTATGTCACTGGCAGAAGCAGGGGAGATCTCTGATAATTACAATACAACGATTACAATAGATACAAATATATTCAATAATACTATAATTACAATCTCTTATTTACTATCTAAGAATATATAAGGATAGGTAGCTATTTGAAGAGTAAATTGTCTCAAAGGTATATAAAAAAGCTACTCCCTATCCAGCATTTTTTCTTTTCTTTTTATCCTTTTATTTCATTTTTTTTATATATGTATAATCTGTCTTGTATTAGCTAATTAGAGTTTACCTCCTGTAGGTGAGCTGTTCTCACAATCGAAGTATTCTGTTCCTTTCTTCTCTTTTTCTTTACTACTTACCTTACGGAACCCTGGACTGTGAGGTAAGTTTGGTGATAGTACACCCGAAGCTAATAGATATGGACTAGCGAAACCATTTGAATTAATCGTCGTGCTGGCTGTTACTGCACTTGTTGTGTTGATCGATAAGTTTGGAGTTTTATTCCCCGTTATACTATCATCAGTTTCATTCTTATGTTTATCTTTGTTACCGGACTTCTTTTGTTGTTCATCCCACAGAGCCTCGTCGTCGTCGGCATTATTTTGCAATTCTTCCTCTCTCTTCCTTGTCTCTTCACGGGCATCTGCTAACATCATCTTAGCTTTCTTCAACGAAACAGTTGGTGTGGTATATGAACTTACAACAGGAACACTCTTGTCAATATCAATTGTGGTCTTAATCAGAGTAGCCATCCACCCTCTCATTTCTTCCTTTGTATCAACTGCAAAATAATGAATGCGTGGTTCGGTGAATGTTAATCCCTTCTTGGAACCTGGGGCAGGTGGAATTAATTTAAAACAATACCTACCCTTACCTGTACTTGCCGCATATAATGAAACGAACATATCATCTTCTTTAGCAGGTACAACACGATGTGCTGTAATATCAATTAAACCTCTTTCTCTAGTATCACTTGTGCTTGAGAAATATGACAATCTGGTACCATGTAATGTAAAGAAACGGTTCTTCCAGGTACTCATCTTACCACTACCTCTTTTACTCATCCAACCAGAATAATCTGCTGTACTGATGGCTTCATCAACTGATATATTTCTGATACCTTCCATGAACGCAGACGTACCCTGCTTCTTTAATGGAGGTTTTGTCTTTAAAGTTCTCAACTTCTTTGGTTTAACAGCTTCACTAACAGATCTCTTACTATGATCACCACCTAAAATATCTTTAACTGTATCGTT
>JAXQGP010000120.1:0-50742 GCA_037040125.1 Kazachstania sp. M6911
GCGCTCTTCCGCTACGCTTCATCCGGGTAATATTAATTGTATATTTTGGCCTATATAAATAGTTCCAAAACAATACATGACTATCAACTTATATTTTGTAGATTCAATGTAAGTATTGCAACTTAACATTCTTTACAACAACAACTTGTGCTATTTATTAATAGTTGTATCGATGGGAGGTGTTAGGATCACACGTTAATTGATATAATATTGCACCGGGGACTCAGTTTTCATTTAAGGAAACAATAACTGACTCTTTTGGACGTTACATATGCCATTGGTACTCAAACTCCAATTTTATCAGATCAATAAACGTTTATTACTCGTTAAATTAATATTATATGCTATTTCAAAAATATAACATTAATTATTTAGTTTAATTCACAATAATGAATACTTTTGAATGGGATTACTCATCCAAAATAATACAAAAAGTTTGAAATTTCAATTACTATAAAATAGGATGGATAAATCCCGATTTTTGTAAACATTCATCCGATATAGTGTAACGGCTATCACATCACGCTTTCACCGTGGAGACCGGGGTTCGACTCCCCGTATCGGAGTGTTTCTTTTTATTTTTTTGCATCTTGTATCAATTTTTGTTATTTTTATCACATCTGATGATATATTAAACTCTTGTTTCATTTTGAACTCATTCCTGTTCAATTTGATCAATTAATTATTGTTTTAAATTGATTTATATAATAAGCGCGATGAATTGAAAATGAAAATTTATATCATAAGAAATGACATTTTATAACAATTAAACCGAGGGGAGGTACATTTCTATGATTCTGCGATCATTTATTGTTTTTAAATACATGACAAGAGTTATTACCTTTCTTTCATTTTTAAAATTAATGATTTTGGCATAAAATTAGGGAATTTTTCAGTCGATTTTATTATTTTCGATTGTCGCTAAAAATATAGATGTTCCTTCCCGTATATTAACATAAAAATTGCAAGAAAATTCGACCCCTGATATATTACATATCACTAACAAGTTAGAACAACAAAACAGCGACTTATACATAATATATGACACTTCCTTAATGATAAATTGATTTCTTTCAATAATTTCAAAGGTCCGATATCATATTTTAAGTAAAGCGATGCCTAGAAGCGAAAAATGAAAAATTTGAATGTGTAAATAGAAATTTATCATATTACATTTAAGGCAACTATGTAACATATATAACTTACATATGTATGTGTGTTTTAACGATACTAATGAAATAAAATCGTTGAAACAACACCTCAGTGACATAATGATAGAAAATGAGAAGAAAGTGTTAGAATTAATAGGGACGGATGATACAACAATCTTAGACTTTCTTAAAGATTTGAAAGAACAAACAAAGACAGAGATTAATTTCGAGGAAAAAGTAATTAGTTTAGAAGTTGGTCTAGAACATGATACAATCCATCAGATATTTCTTCTGTTATCCTCGGATCAGAAGCCGTTTGATTTAGAAACCTATTTCAAGGATAAATTGAATTTGACATCCGTAGATGATATAAAATTATTGACAGATTTTACAGAGACATTAGTTGATAAATGTAATACATTAAGTGAATTCACGGATAAGATGAAGGAACTAGAAAGTGGACTAAATGAAGAATCGTTAGCAATGATCTACAACTCTTTAAAGATTAAAAATATAAAATCGGAAAATTCCAACAATCCATTCATTAAGAAAGAACAGGAATATGATGGACTTCACTTACCAAATCAAAAAGTTGACTGGAAGGATATTAATGTGACTGAAGATATAATTGCAAAGAAACCAAGCCGATACGAATCGAAACCTATAGATGAATACCCTATACTCAATAAAATATATCAAGGGTGGGTGAAACGATTAATGCCATTTGGATGTTTTGTATCTATCCCCGATGTTAAAGTAAAAAGATGTGAGGGTTTGGTTCATATATCAGAAATATCACAAAGAAGGATAGCTGAAACAAAAGATGGTGTCAGTGAAGGTCAAAAAGTGTATGTGAAAGTGATAAAATTAAGTGATGATGGAAAAATCTCCCTCAGTATGAAAAGTGTGGATCAAAATACTGGTAAAGATATAGAAATTAAACAAGAAGAACGAGATATACCTGAAAGAGGAAGATCATCCGTAAGGGGTAAAGAACCTGTACCGAAAATTAAGAAAAGAAAATTAACATCACCTGAAAGATGGGAAATACGACAACTTATTGCAAGTGGTGCAGCATCAATTGAAGATTATCCTGAATTGAATGAACAACCATCGAATAAAAATGATGAAGGTCATGAAAATGACGTTGATGGTGAGGGATCAAAGATTGATGATGATATGGAAGAATTAGATGTTGAATTGAATACCAATGATAAACCAAATTTTTTGAAAAATGAACAAGCTACAAAGGATAAAGGTTTCGAACCTACAAAGATTGTCAAGGTACCTAAAGGTTCGATGAACAGAGTTGCAATGAATGGTTCAGCAATGATGAAAGAGCATAGAGAAGAAAAGTTCCAGAAGAAGAAGGATGTGGAGCAACAAATTCGACAATTACGTTCCATGGATGATCCAACAAAGACAAAAAGAGAACATAAAGAAGAGATCGAACAATTAAAGAAAGAACTTGTTGTAACAGCATGGGAGAAGAATAGAATGAGAGAAAAAGTTTCATTTGGTAAAAGATCTTCGTTACCGATGTCTCAACAAAGAAAAGAATTACCTGTATTCAAGATGAGAACCACTTTAGTTGATGCTGTTAACTCCAACCAGTTCATTGTTATTGTTGGTGAAACAGGTTCTGGTAAGACTACTCAAATTACCCAATACTTGAATGATGAAGGATATAGTAGAAAAGGTATGATTGGATGTACACAACCACGTAGAGTTGCCGCTATATCTGTTGCTACAAGAGTTGCTGAAGAATTTGGTTGTAAAGTAGGTGGTGAAGTTGGTTACAATGTTCGTTTTGACGATAGAACCTCGAGGAGGACCCAAATTAAATATATGACTGATGGTATGTTACAAAGAGAAGCCTTATTGGACCCCTTAATGTCTAAATATTCAGTGATCATGTTAGATGAAGCACACGAACGTACAGTTGCAACAGATATTTTATTTGCGTTATTGAAGGAAGCTGCCAAAGCACGTCCTGAATTGAAAATTCTTATCACTTCTGCCACTTTAGATTCTGAGAAATTTTCTAAATATTTTAATGATTGTCCTGTGATTAATATCCCTGGTAAGACATTCCCAGTTGAAGTAATGTATGCACAGTCTCCTCAAATGGATTACATCGCAGCTACATTAGAATGTGTAATGGATATTCACATCAATAACGATGCGGGTGATATTCTTGTATTTTTAACTGGTCAAGAAGAAATTGATTCATGCTGTGAGATTTTATATGAACGAGTGAAAATGTTAGGTGATGCCATTGGAGAATTATTAATCTTACCAATTTATTCTGCGTTACCAAGTGAAGTTCAATCAAAGATTTTTGAACGAACTCCTGAAGGTACTAGGAAAGTTGTATTTGCTACAAATATTGCAGAGACATCGATTACTATTGATGGTATCTACTATGTTGTTGACCCAGGTTTTTCAAAAGTTAACACATATAATCCAAGAGCAGGTATGGAACAATTAATTGTTTCCCCAATTTCAAAAGCTCAAGCGAATCAAAGAAAGGGTAGAGCAGGTAGAACAGGCCCCGGTAAATGTTATCGTTTATATACTGAGTCTGCGTTCTATAATGAAATGTTACCAAATACTATTCCTGAGATTCAAAGACAAAATTTATCCAATACGATCTTGATGTTGAAAGCGATGGGTATTAATGATTTATTAAATTTTGATTTTATGGATCCACCACCTAGAAATTTATTACTTTCTGCATTATCTGAACTTTATAATTTAGAAGCATTAGATACAGATGGTTATTTAACGAAACTTGGTCAGAGAATGTCACAGTTCCCAATGGATCCCACACTTTCTAGAGTATTATTATCGTCAGTTTCAAATGAATGTTCGGAGGAGATATCCACAATTATTGCTATGTTATCTGTTCAAAATGTATTTTTCAGACCTCGAGATAGACAGCAGGAAGCAGATCGTCAAAAATCAAGATTTCATCATCCGTATGGTGATCATTTGACATTATTAAATGTTTTCACACAATGGGATAAGGCTGGTGGTAGCCAACAATTTTGTGAAATTAATTTCTTACATAGTAGACATTTGAAACGTGCACGAGATGTAAAGAAACAAATTTGTTCAATTATTAATCAGTTGAATTTACCGATAATTAGTAGTCGTGGAGATATTGATATTATTAGGAAAACATTGGTGACAGGGTTTTTCATGAATGCTGCGAAGAGGGAAGCAAGTGTAGGTTATAAGACTATAGTTGGTAATACCATCGTTGGTATTCATCCATCAAGTTCATTATATGGTAAAGAATATGAATACGTGATATATAATTCTTTGGTTTTAACAAGTAGAGAATTCATGTCACAGGTGACAAGTATTGAACCTGATTGGTTATTAGAATTTGCACCACATTATTATAAAGCTGTTGATACGAATAGTAAATCTCGTAAGAAGATGAAGATTGCTCCATTACATGATAGATACTCTAAGGATCAAAATTCTTGGAGATTAAGTTCAAAGAGACAATCTAGAGAGAAGGCTCTTGGTATCAAGAGATAAAAATATAGTAACTTATATAGCAGTGTAACATTTCGTTTCTCCCCATTGTTCCTTTGTCGTTTAGAAAGTGGGAAATTTGAGTTACTTCCCCCTCGAGGATATCTGTGTAATTTCAGGAAAATGATCGACAACTGACTTTCCGTCGTAAATTAGATCAAATAAAAAACAGACAGTTGTACGAGTTGTTCTGTGTATAGGCACCTTGATAACGTCAACAATTTCAGTGAAAAATTCAATTTCACCGCTGCGGAAATTGGGAAGTGAAAAATTCAGTGAAATTTAGTTTTATAGTGTGCATAATGAAAAGTAATGGGCACATCAGGGGAAGTAAGATCAGGAGTATATAAATATATAGAATAATAATTGGTGTTTAAGAGTGTATTAGAAAATATAGTATACGGTAAGCTAACTAAACATACAAAGGATGCTGAGTAAGTTGATTAAGTTACCAACTAATGCTAAAGTAGGTGTTGTTGGTGGAGGTGTCTCTGGTTTAACATTCACATATTTCTTAGGTAAATTAAGGCCAGATGTACAAATTACATTATTTAACCCTGAATCACGTCCAGGTGGTTGGATTAATTCATGGGATACAAAGGATAAGAAGGGTAAACCTGTAATGATTGAAAGAGGTCCAAGAACATTTAGGGGTGTTTCTGATGGTACTGTTATGATTATGGATACAATGTTAGAAATGAATAAAAGTGATATTATTAGAACAATAAGTAAAGATTCTAATGCTGATAAGAAATTCATTGTTGATCCAAATGATAATTTAGTTCAAATACCAAATTCTTTTGGTACAATGATTAAATTCTTTATGAATCCCTTAAGTAAAGGTTTAATTCCAGGTATATTGATGGAATGGTCACGTAAAACTGTTGATCAAAAGATTAAGGATGAAAGTGTATTATCTTTAATGACAAGAAGATATGGTAATTCACATATTGCACGTAATTTGTTTAGTGCATTATATCGTGGTATATACGCAGATGATGTTGGTAATTTAAGTGCACAGAAAATTGTTGGTAAAATGTATTGCGATGAAAGAAAATATGGTTCAATTACAAAGGGTTCATGGGCTAGATGGAGAGAAAATAAATCAAAACCTGAGGAAGAGCCAAATAAATTGACTGATTGTGTTGCATTATATGCTAAAGTATTTAATAAAGATACTACAAAGATTCATGCATTATCTAAAAAATTATCACAATTCCCAATGCTTGGTTTAAAAGGTGGTTTATCACAATTCCCTAACACATTTAAAGAGGCTATAGTGAAATTACCAAATGTTACAATGTTAACAGATAGCGTTATTACAATGAAACAGACCAAAGATAAAGTGAATTTAGAGTATGAAAATGATACTGCAAAGAAAACTAATCAAGAGTTTGATCATGTTAGATTAGCCATTGCACCAAATATGTTTTCTAAAATGATCAAGAAGACAAATCCAAATTTGTTTAAGAAACTGGAGACAATCAAGACAAATACAGTTGTATTAGTTAATTTGTATATTCCAGATAAGGATATTATTCCTCAAAGTAAAAACGGTTTTGGTTATTTAATTCCAGAAACAAATAAGAATCCAGAGAAAGTATTAGGTGTTATCTTTGATTCTGTTATTGAAAAGAATTTCAAACCATTTAATAAGATAGAGAATGGTAATGAGACAGTAACAAACACCAACTATACTAAATTAACCGCTATGGTAGGTGGTTCTATGTTTAATGATGCAAATGGTATACAACAAAATATTCCAACAGAACAAGAAGCTATTAATAACGTTAAGAGCGCATTACAGAAACATCTTGGTGCAGCCCAAACCGATCTAGATGCCGGTCAATGGATCTATACAGTTGCTCAAGATTGTTTACCACAATTTAAGGTCGGTTACGATGATTTAATCAAGGATATCGAAAAGGATGTAATCAATGATTATTCTTCCAGAGTATCACTTGGTGGGATGGGTTTCTCCAAGGGTCCCGGTCTACCTGATGTAGTCACAGATGCACTAGTTGACGCAACTAAGTTACAATAGACGTGACAGTATACATCCTGTCCTGTACATAACGTATTTCATGATCTCTATATTTATTTACGTATCTATTTAATTATTGCTAAATTGAACCATTGTTGCAATGTGGAGGGTGTCTCTGTGTCTCTGTCTGTCTGCCCGCTGTTATATTGTTTAACTCCGGACAGAGTTCATGATGCGGAGTAGTGACCCCACCTTCCTTCTAGCTAGACAGACACCACAGACATCGCAGGATCCCTTCGGCAGAGAGATAGGCAGGCAGACAAACAAATTAGTGTCGCTGCTTCCCTTTAAAACCGTCAAAAATTGGGGAACTAAGCAGTAGCCGGCTATGCACTACGGACTATATTACTCCAATATGGCAAATATGTCTTGTTTAAAGGGAGAGAACCATTTGCAACAGTTTATTAACACATTGGAGAAGTAATGACATGGGGAATGTATCGGTTGTTATCATTAGGGTCTCCCCCCATGATATTTGAATATAAATAGCAAGATGAGATCCGTTATATCGAACAAGGTTTTATCTTGGTAATGTCTCTTTCTGGGGTGGGCGGCTAAGTAACAAAACAGCATATACATATATTTACAATGTACGAAACGTATTCGATCTCTGATGTGATTGAAAACGATCCAAAATTTTTACCTATTAAAGAGAAATTAGCAGGTTACGTGAGAGGTTCTGATGAATATCTAGCTGAATTATTAAATCAATTACCGTTGAATAGTTATCCAACTTATAAATCTTATTTAAGAACACAAGCTGTACCTATCACTACAACAGAAAACAATGTAACTGAGGACTCTAATTATAGTCCCGTGTATAGAAATAGTATATCACCAGATAAGTTAGTTACTTGTGTTGATCAAAAATTATCTACAGGTTATGAACATTTTATGTTTTCAGCAAGAAGATTCCCAAATAATGATTGTTTAGGTCAAAGACTATATGATCCAATAACTAAACAATGGTCTGAACAATATCATTTTGAAACTTACTCTGAAATTGTTGAAAGAGCTCATTCTTTTGGATCAGGTATACTTTCATTAGTTAATGTCAAGAGAAAGAAACCATTAAAATCAAATGATTTCATATTGGCTATTCTGGCTCATAATATGCCAGAATGGATAATTACAGATTTAGCTTGTCAAAGTTATTCGGTAACAAATACTGCATTATATGAAACGTTGGGCCCCAAAACATCTGAATACATTATGAATGTAACAGCGAGTCCTGTATTAGTCTTTGCAAAATCTAATATGTATAACGTGTTATCCATTTTGCCTGAGTTAGAATATGTCAATACTTTGATTTGTATGGAGGATTTATCAGATGAAGAATTAACTCTTTTCAATGATTCACTTTTAACTAAAAACTATAATAAATTAGATGAAAAGATCTCCCTGTTTTCAATGAGACAAGTAGAAAATATTGGTCGTTTAAATAATATTCCTTTAATTCCACCAAAACCAGAAACCGTATATACAATCTCTTTCACATCTGGTACAACAGGTTTACCAAAAGGTGTAGTATTATCTCATCAAGCAATAACTTCAAGTAACGCATTTGTATTATCATCAATGAAAGTACCTGATAGTAAGAAAGATAAACAATTATATGATATGTGTTTCTTACCATTAACTCACATTTTCCAAAGACAAACAACTTCATATGCATTATCAATGGGTGTTGCTTCAGGGTTCTTACATAAACCAGATCCTTTAGTCCTAGTTGAAGATTTAAAGATTTTAAAACCTGATTTCTTGTCTATGGTACCAAGAATTCTAACAAGATTCGAATCAGGTATCAAGACAACTTTAAGTAAATCTGCAATTCAAAAAAATATTGCTTCAAATATTATTGAAAATAAAGCAGCTAGATTCACAAGTCATGGTGGTACAGATAAATCGTTATTAAATTTCTTACTATATCATCGCGTATTAATCGATAAAGTTAGAGACTCTCTAGGTTTAACTAATGGTTCATTCATAGTTACAGGCTCTGCACCAATTGCAAAGGAGACTTTACTTTTCTTACGTAGTGCATTAGATATTGGAATTAGACAAGGTTATGGCCTAACTGAATCATTTGCTGGTATATGTCTAGCTGAACCACATGAAAGAGATATCGGATCATGTGGTGCCGTTGGTATAAGTACTGAATGTAGATTGAAAGATGTACCAGAAATGTCATATTTTGCAAAAAAAGATTTAAAGGGTGAATTACAATTAAGAGGTCCACAAATCTTTAATAATTATTTCAAAAATGATACAGAGACACAAGTCGCAATCGATAAAGATGGTTGGTTTTCAACTGGTGATGTAGGGTTCATTGATGGCAAGGGTAGGATTCATATCATTGATCGTGTTAAAAATTTCTTTAAATTAGCTCATGGCGAATACATTGCTCCAGAAAAGATCGAAAATGCTTATTTATCATCATGTCCTTACATTGCTCAATTGTTTATATTCGGTGATCCCTTAAAGACTTATTTGGTAGGTGTTATCAGTTTAGAATATGAAGGTGTTCAAAATGCATTATCTCATAAACATCCGGAAGTGTTATCATTATCTCAGGAGAGACTATATGAAAAAATTAATACGGATCTATCGTTGAAGAAAGACCTTCTTGTTGCAATTAATCGTTGTACAGAGGGCCTCCAAGGGTTCGAGAAACTACACAACATGGTAGTTGGTACAGATCTATTGAATGTCGAGAATGGAACAGTAACACCAACATTAAAGATCAAAAGAATCATTGCAACAAAACATTTCAAGAAAGAACTTGATCATTTATATGAGGAAGGTTCCTTGATTAGAGTCGAGAAATTATGAACATCATCCATTGCACAAAATCACAGATATACTTTATTTTTAATATATACTTATGTACAAACAATCAAATCTCTTTAAAAGTTAAATCACCTTCACAACAATTCATTGTCTTGAAGTATTATGTTTCAAATAAGTTTCGCTTCGAGTCTCCTAAATTCCAAACGGTTCCCACATCGCGAACTATAAACAAACACGAAATTTCAGGATCCCAAATGAAAACAAACAATTTTTTGAAATGAAAACAAACATAAATTTAACAATATAGAACTGGACCAATAGCACCAACAATCCTCCAAAAACAAACTCTACAATATGAGTAACAATATAGGTGAATCAAGAACAGATCTACTAAACTGGTTAGATGACCTGTTGAAATTAAATTATAAGAAAATTGAAGAATGTGGTACAGGTGCCGCATATTGTCAAATTATGGATTCTGTATATGGTGATGTACCTATGCATAGAGTAAAATTCAATGCTACTGCAGAATATGAATTCCATACCAATTATAAAATTTTACAAAGTTGTTTTGCTAGACATGCGATTGAAAAGACTGTCTATGTGGAAAGATTAGTCAAATGTAGATTTCAAGATAATTTAGAATTCTTACAATGGATTAAGAAATTCTGGATGCAAAATAAAGATAGTAGTCCATATGATGCACTTGCTAGAAGGAAATCTAGACAAGTTAGTGGTGGTAGTATTACAGGTGGTACCGTTGCAGCTACCTCAAATGGATCTATCAGTATAGCGAAACGTAAATCAAGTGTAAATACACCAACGTATGGTTCAACACGGTCATCATATGGTACAAGTGGTGTCACAAGAAGGATATCGAATGATCAATATTTGGCTATTCAAACTGAATTGACACAAGCTAAGAATAGTATGGCAGCAATGGATAAAGAAATTGATACTTATAAGGAAACAACAAATATTCTAGAAAGAGAAAGAGATTTTTATTTCAGTAAATTAAGAGATATTGAAATCTTGGTACAATCGACACAAGATTTAATTAAAGAAGGTGTTTATGAAAGTGGTACTGGTGAACTAGATAAATTCTTGAATAAAGTACAACATATATTATATGCAACAGAGGATGCCAACGAGGAAAACGGACAACCTAAGCCAGATGAGGCTGTAATGATGGGTGCAACAAATACAACTAATGAACCATTTTTGGATAAGGATAATTTAACTGGCCATTCTTCAACAAGTGTACATATCAATGAACCTATATTGACAACACAACAAACTACCAACAATGCGCAACAGGCACCTCAAAATCTTATAATTGACGAAGAAACTTTCTGAGGAACCCGCAACAGAGAAATCTACCATATCCATGAACACTACAAGCTATAATTCAACTCATCTCCACTATCAATACCCATTAATCAACTTTCTAATCGTATTGTCATTACGTGGGACTACCATGACGATACATAACGTGTAAATTGATCGTTCTGATTATTGAGTTTAAAATTTTAATAAAAAAATCAAAAATTGTATAAATATCTACACGAATATATTTAATAAAATTGGGGATGTGAATATCTATATCTACATAATATTTATAAAAATTGATATTAGATATGTATCATTAATAAGTTTTTTAAGCACTCCTAATTTACTGGAGCAGTTGGTGGTTTAGTATTCTTTGGATCTAAATATTTTTCAAAGGCTTCATTTCTTTCTGGGAATGGTCTTGGACCTAGTAATCTAATCATGTCTTCTCTTGTAATAGCCTCCTTTTTCAACAATTCTTTGGCAACTTTATCAACTTCATCTAACTTCTCAGTTAATAACTGCACACATTGTGCATGAGCGTCATCAATAATACGTTTAATTTCAGTATCGATATTTCTTGCAGTCTTTTGACTGAAAGGTTTGTTAATTTGAAGTCCACCATTATCTTGATCATAAGCTAAATATCCAACTTTCTTGGACATACCTAAAGATGTAACCATTGCATGAGCCATTTGTGTTACTTTCTTGAAATCATCATGAGCACCACTTGTTACTGAAGGGAAATGTAATTCTTCAGAGACACGACCACCTAAAGCCATAATCATTCTATGTTGGAATTGTTCTTCATTAATTAAATATTGATCAGGTGGTAAATATTGAGCATAACCTAATGCACCTTGACCTCTTGGAATGATACTAACTTTTAATAAAGGATCAGCATATTTTAGATACCAACCACAAATTGCATGGCCTGCTTCATGGTATGCAACAGTTTTCTTTTCTTCCTTTGATAAAACTTTAGATTTCTTTTCAAGACCTGCGATGACTCTTTCAATAGCTTGTTCAAAATGGTATAATTTAATATATGGATCTCTATGTCTTGCAGCAATTAAAGCAGCTTCATTACAAGCATTAGCAATATCAGCACCAGTGAAACCTGGTGTCAAAGTAGCTAATTTACCTGCTAAATCATGACGAGCAGCTTCAGTTGGTACTAAATCCTTACATAGATTCAATTTTTTCAAATGAACCAAATAAATTGCTAGTCTACCATTAATATCTGGCGCATCAATTTGAATATGTCTATCGAATCTACCTGGTCTCATTAATGCAGAATCTAAAACATCTGGTCTATTAGTACCTGCTAAGACAACAACTTGATCGGATGTAGTAAAACCATCCATCTCTACAAGTAATTGATTCAAAGTAGCTTCTCTTTCATCATTGGCACCTCCAAGAGCACCACCTTTACCTCTTTCTTTACCAATTGCATCAATTTCATCAACGAATATAATAGACGGAGCCATCTTACGTGCTTGTTCGAATAAATCACGTACTCTTGACGCACCAACACCTACAAACATTTCAACGAATTCGGAACCAGAAACAGATAAGAAGGGAACACCAGCTTCACCAGCAGTAGCTTTAGCTAATAAAGTTTTACCAGTACCTGGAGGACCTGATAAAATTGCACCTCTTGGAATCTTTGCACCTAAAGCAGTATATTTACTTGGATTCTTTAAAAAATGAACAAATTCCATAATTTCTTGCTTAGCTTCATCACAACCAGCGACATCCTTAAAAGAAATCTTAATATCTGTCTCCTTATTAAATAATTTTGCCTTTGATTTACCTACACCGAACATATTACCAATACCATTACCACTACCGGCACCACCTCCTGCACCTGCACCACCAGTCATTCTCTTTGTAATGAAATATAAACCAGCAAGTAATAAAATTGTTGGAACAAATGGGAATAAATATTGCATCATTGAAGTACGTGTAACATAAGCAATTGGAATTCTATCATTTGGAGCAATTTCCAATTGATCTTGAGCTTGATCCATTTGTTCTTCAAATACATCAACTGAACCAATTGTGAATGATACAACAAGTGGACCACCACTAAATGGACCAGCAAAGATACCTCTTGAATCAGCGGTACGATCATTAGACATCGTCGTTGCTTGTGGTAACAATTCAGCTTGTACAAGGTATTTGTTAACAACGTATATTTGTTTAACTAATCCCTTCTCTAGATATTTCGTCTTGAAATCTTGGAATGTAAGAACATTATTATCGTTGGATTCCTCTGAATCACCTGATCCACCTAATAAAGAAAACAACACAGTGAAACCAACTGTTAGATATATGGTTTTAGCGAATTCTTTTGATTTTAAATATTCTGTTAAAGATTTAAATTCTTCTTCATTTTCTTTATCTTTTTTATTTTCCTCCTTTTTAGATTCTTTATTAAATAATTGTGATGATTGTTTAAATAAAGTTAATTTAGTTGTATGTATATATCTCGTACTATTATATTTCTGTATCAATGAGTTCCCAGGATATATAAGAGTTTTATTTCTTAAAATAGTAGTTGATAGATGCCTTACATTTGGCACAATACGTGCATATCTTGACATATGCACAATTTTATTATTAAACATCATGTAAATGACTCAATAAAGATTGCAATCGAGACACTTCGCAAAATAAAAGTATAATAAAAGTATAATAATGAATAACGTTTATCGGTAATGTAACGAAGATCTTTGTTCTTTGTTAATCATCTATAAATCTGTTTAAATTAATGATTCCTTAGAACCGTTATAATGTCCTTATTTCCATCGCTCCTATTAAAAACCAAAAAAAAAAGATACTGAGAACCATTGCCACCAGATGAATTATATCATTTTTTTTACCCTATCGGTCAAAAATTCAGGAAGTCACGTGAATATTAGGGTTGGGCCGATGCCATTCCTGTCACTTCGGACGATTAATTGGCGGCGGCTATTTTCCCGAAACGTGTTTTGAGCTGTTTACGACCGCCAAAGGAGAGTCCAACCATATAAAGGTAACCACAGTTGATAAGTTCATGTGACATTATGTTCAACAGACTAGAGTAGAGGTCTGGTTGAGAATTATTAGGTACTCTTAGATAGTGCATAATTGTTCAACCGTATTCAATCAGATAACTCAAGGACAATAGGTCAACGCATTGAACTTGTTGAATAGTTTACCTTTATCGCAAGAATGGAAAGAACCTTTAACAATGAATGAATGTCTCGATAATTGACCAATCCTGACCGTATTATGTAATATCTCTTATTACATATTTCACTTTCTTATTGTCAATTTCCAACCCCATCCAAGAAAAACAACTCATGTCAATCCCAATTGTATATCTAGCACATATCCTCATTCACTTAACAATTGAGTAACATCCATTTTTTGCAAGTCCTGCAATTTTCATAATACAATTTTGAATAACGAAGTGATTGTCACGTCGATCTTATTCAAAAGTAACATTCACTATTTCTTTCAAAAGAAGGCAAATAAAATATTAAACTATTTTAACAAAATAACATTCTTGAATTGCTTATGTCTTAAGACCTCTCCACTATTGAGCTGCGTTTTCTAATTCCCAAAAGGTTTACTATCCCACCTAATTGGGATTTCAATTACTACGTATAATACTTTATTCGCTTCTAACTATTGTCAATCCGAAATATATCTTGCATTAAAACTATTGTACTAAAACAAAAAGAAAAATCATTTTTAAAGGCACCGATTTAGTTAACGGAGTACATTATGCGCGTTCTTAACAAATTACGTAGAATATTAATTTAAACAATGGGTTAATAAGAACAAAAAAATATACGCCCTGAATTTCCTTTCTTTTTCGCTCCAATGAGAGAAAATTGTTTTTTTCCACTCTGATGAAAAATTTCACAAGCACAGTGAAATGAATGTACAAGAGACTGTTGTTCGGGTGGTTCTGTACCCATTTGCAAGTTCGCCGATAAAACAGTTTCTTGAACTATTGTCATCGCCTGAAACAGCAACTTCAAAGAAAAAGTTTTGATGAGTGGTATGAAGATGAAGCCCTTTAACAACTTGTAAGATATTCCTGGAGCTATTTTGATAATCTACAAGGGAGGTATGAGGGGGCAGATCTCTCTGTTTGATAACCAGAATGTTCAATTCAAGTTTACAATCTTTGTTAAGGAGACTTTGTTTATCTATCCATACTTTGTTGTTAACTCAACTTCATATATTTTGTCCTATTTAATTATATACATCTATTTAAATTCATTTTTGTTATTATGAATTGTATGAGACAATACCAGAAAATAGTATGGTTTCCTTAGTAACATAATCAAGATTATTCAACAAGAATTTCAATTTATTGTATGTGCATAAGGCATTCTTGAAAGATAAAAGATAGCAAATCGTTTTTGGCCCCACATGCCTAATAGGAATTTTTTTGAGTATAAGTTAGTAGCAGTGTTGTTTTTCTTCTTGTTCACTCACTATAGAATTATTAAATAATCAGCGAATTAAAGGAGAGAAAGAACGATGAAACAGGAACTGTAAGTTTCTGTTCTGGAACCTCTAATTTCTAACTTTAGAACGTCTTTTAAATCACAGATTAAGTCGTAGAAATGTTATTATTCTTAACTTCAAAAGAATTTGATCTAAAAATCGATTGTTTGCCGATAACTTTCAAAATTGTTGATTTTCATATTCCCGCGTCGTTGCTATCGTCAAAGTCTCTTTTGAGCGCCCCTCTCCCCTTCTCTTCTCTTCGCGTCCGCTCATTTCAATAAGGGAAATTTTTTCTTCTGTTTTGTCTTCCTCGGTATGGAAGACCGATATATGTAAAAATTGTTATTTTGTTACATGTGCAAGGATTTCTTAGAGATTCAATGAGATCTCAAATTCGCAAATGAATGATCCGTACAACTACCAAACCTTATCCCGTTGTACAGTTCTTTCTGGATGATTCAAATTTTATGATTAACAAACATACTGATAGAATAATAAATTTTCAAGTAGTGATGACGGTTGTACACGAGAATGTTAGTGAGTTAAATATGACATATCAGTTAGATTAACGTAGCACAAAAAAATTAAATTATCATTTCTAGTCTTTAGGATTTGTGACTTCTATTGCATTTTAACTTTAATTGTACATTTCTATTAAATTGTTGCAGAATATAATATTTACGCTAATTTGAGACATTTATTTGGGACAACCTCAATTAACGCGATGCGATGTCGTTGATAATTTATAATAATTAGTTAACTATGACAAGATGATAATTACTATCTCATTAATTTAGATATTAATTATCAGATAATATTATAAATATTGATATTATTAATATGAAGAGATAAAAATATAGTTGTTGATAGTAACAATGCCTACCATAATAATAATTACAATGCAAATAAAAATTGATCGACTCTGCTTGTGAACCTTTTCCAGGTCAAGAAATTACTTATATGTGTGTATGTTGAGAAAATACAGTAGAAACTGCACCACATTTTTTTTTACAAATTCTACTTGAAACTCAAATCGGTTCACAGAAATGAGGTATTGAATAATCTTTCTCATTCTGGCCAGATGGAATAACGATTAAAAAAACTTTAATGAACCCTCTAATTTTATTTTAATGAAAAAAGAACCAAATTATGTCATTTCTTGAATGGCTAAGTAAAAAAATGATATCGAAAAAGTATCTTTTTTTTCTTTTTTAAAACAATCACATACTCACAATGAAATCTCAAAAGGGTACTAAAGAGAACTTTACTAACAAATTGACCAAGACAAAAGAATAGAACAGATCTCAGGAGTACGTTACATTGAAAGGTAACAATTGTACATAATCATTAACCATTTTATTAGAACAAAGTGAACGAAAATCTCAAAATACGTATTTTTTCTCATTTAAGTTTTATTTTTATAGTTAAATTGATACTTTCTCCAGTTGTTTCTCCATAATTGAGAAAATCAATATGTTTTAGACCGATATATATTCGAATTGATCATCACTAAATAATTAAAATTAAATCTTATTGGTTGATGAGTTCAACAACAATTTTCCTAGTATCGTTCCTTTCTTACAAACCCATGTACATTGTTAATAATTCATAACCAGCAATTCTTTTTTTTTATTGCCTACATATCTCTAAATGATTATTCCGGCTACCATTAGATTCAATTGTTCTAGCCCTTGTAATTAAACCAACTTTAATATGCATACATACACCTTGATTAATACAAGTAGAAAAAAATTCGAATATTGAATCTTATACTGCAATGCATAATGAAAACTTTCTGAAACAAAGGATACCCATCCGGTTACATCCCTCTAAATCACATTTCTACTCGAACATACAAACATCCACACCCAAAAATATTAATAATTCATATCATCTTATATTAATTTCTTTACTTTTTATTTCAATCTTTAACTATTAATTCAATAATTTATTTACTGTCACGTATGTAATTAAATCAATTATCAAGTGAAAAAAATTGAAATTTATTACTAACAGTGAGACGCTTCGTCTCGACTCAAATTTATGGGCCACCCATATTTTTGGCCATACTTACATAAAGAAAGATAGGCAAACTAGTACGGTTATGCAAAGAACGTTACCACTCAGAAAGAATGTGTGTAACTGCATTATTTCAAGTAGCTTTTGAAATCTGTAAAAATTATTAACTACGATTGTTTTATAGAGGTGTCATTTAAACAAAGTTGCATGGTCATTAAAATTGAGGTTTAATGTATTTATTGACTTCTAACAAAATGACGTACACGAACCACAAATGGAGGGGAGACGGGGGGACTCAACCTCGTGCAAAAAAGAGGATATGAAACAGAAACCGACGTAGCACCAAGGAAAAGGTTTGAATTTGAATTTTTTTTAATGTAGTTTGCGTGCCTACAAAATAAAATGACAAACGGCGAAAACCAAGAAAAAAATCAGCAAATAAATTAAAGAGGATATTGTGTGATTATAACAACGTGGGCAGTAACCAGCTGAGAATAAAGAAAACCTGATGTGCTACGGTGGTATTAGTGCCCCCTTAAATTAATAATTTAAATAATAGATTATAGTTTTCAACACTAAGAACGGTCGCTACGAATCATTTTCAAATTAAAGTATTCTAAATATAAATAGATTGCACGTCAATTTAAGTGTATCAGTTCTAAAATTACGATTTACTAACAAATGGACGTAGCTACACCCTTCTGATATTTAATATCGACTTATTACGTGTTTAAAGTTTTTCAATGGAATTTAAAACCGATGCCCTCTTTATGATTATATATTTCATACGGCGTTTTTCATAATAATAATAATAATAATAATAGTAATAGTAATTTTAACAATATTGAAAGGGTCAAAAAATAATAGTAACAAGTAATCATACCTATTAACTATTGTTGGTAAACGCGACAATGAACTAATCAATCTAGAATATCGTCTTGTTGTTTCAAGACGACCGAACAATATATCGTGTTCAATTGAACCAATTATCAATTACGTAGTTTATGCAATTCGCGAATGCCCAGTAACATTCCGTTAACTTGATACAATACGGATAAAATAAGATAATCTAGACCCTTCATATCTATCCCACTTTAAAGAACAACTTACATGTAGAAAACGTATCTAAATCGTAAGATCATCAAATTGACTTTAATAGAAGTACAACTATGACTGCTCAATTTGAATCCTTAACGTTCTGTTCTTATTTCATTCCAATGTATTCGTACTACAATTCCCAGCTAATAATCTCGAGGAAAACTACAACATTGCTGGTTAAAAACTTAATTAATCTACGTAATGTTGGCAGAATGAACTGAAACAGGAATACGGACTACCACACTTTTTCTCACATGAACGTTACTCACTCAATCGTAGATCTGTAGTATAACACAAGTATTAATATCAACTATGAACCCATCTTGTTTGAATTACTAGCGCTAAACTATTTTTAATATTGCTAATATAATTAATTAACTAATCCATTTCATCTTGATTTATTGATACACACATTAATCGTAGGGCGACTAATACCTGCCGACAGGATTTTCGCCGTAGTGAAAAAAAACACTTCAGTGTCCTTTACCTGGTAAAGTTGAAAAAAATTCATATCTCCTGTACATGTAAAGTACAAAGTAATAATTACTTTGCATATGCATGATTGTATCATATCATATTTGGGCCCCCATACACATTGAAAGATATGTAGTAATCTTAAGAACTAACGATATTTTTTATCCTTTAGAATTTAAACTTTTAATTTTAAAATACCTGAATTTACAATAGATTGGTTTTACCTAAATGGTACTTTTTCAACCTACAAAGAGATTTTTACATAATATCAAATGATCAGTGCATGAGACCTTTTCAATAATATATTAATCTTTTCTTTTTGTTTCTAATTCCTTTATCTATGAAACCCTCATTTGTCCAATAGTTTCTTATAGAATTTATTCATTTCTACAGAAGTCTCTATTTAATTTCATTCCTGTGTTAATCCATTCTGGTTGAATATAATTACAGGTAATTTAATAGTAATCACACTTACATGTTATACATCATTTTTCCATCGTAGATCATATTATCCTGTACCATTTTCTCTGTCCTATTCCTTTTTTTGCTCTTTCTTTTTCTTTTTGGTTTCTTCCCTCTCTCTTTCCTCCTTCTGTTCGTAAGTCAAGAAATTATCATCAAAGAAAAATTAATTTTAGTCTAGATTTTAATATGTATGCTAATGTATCTAGAATATTAAAATAATTAGTTTTAATTTCTTGGAATAAAAAAGTGGATTTTATCATAGGGATTCGGAAAATTATTTTATATAAAAGAATCAATCATTAACCTTTTTTTCCTATATTTCTATTTTGACATCTTGTTTCTATTTTCAAAAATTTAATTTACTTTCCTATTTCGACTTTATTAATATTATTAATAAAAATAACAATAATAATAAATTAAATAACCAAGCTACTCTAATATTTTTTATATTATTTAATCATAACATAACATTCACTTAATAATGACTCAAACTAACGTTAATTTGCCAAGTATTCAAATGCTTCTTTCTAACATCGAACAAAAAACTGATCCACCACAAGTGATTCAACCAGGTTATTCTTATAATTCTATTTATGCAACTGGATCTAATCCAAGTACTAGTACTGCTGGTCCAATTACTAGTACTACTCCAGTTACTGTTTCAAGTCCATTATATAATAATGTTCAATACAATGTCTCTTATGAGACTCCAATGCCTCAATATCAACCATATGTTCAAATTAATGGATATTTATCACCTGTAGCTGGTCATCAGGTTCATTCAAATGTCGAATCCATTAGATCTGCTCATATTTTAAAATCATTGGCTGGTCAAACGCAAGACGTCCCAAGATATCAACAACCAATTATGAATAGTGGTGCAATTCCACCTCAAGGTATTCCAATTTATAATCAAATTCCAACTCCAATCTTACATAAAGTTTCAACTGTTCCATATTATGAACATCATCCAAATAATGCTATGGTTGGTAATATGATTCATGAAGGTATTCCAATTGATTATGGTACAGAAATGACAAAAATTATGCCTGCATCTCCATCATCAATTTCATCTCATTCGTCATCAAGAACTTTATCCTCAAATACTTCAAATACTTCGGGTTCTAATTCTAATTCAAATGGTAAAAATTTGAAAAAATGTATTTGTAAAAAGAGTCCAAGTTCCCCTGAACATATTCCGAGACCAAGAAATGCATTCATTTTATTTAGACAACATTTACATTATTCTATTTTCCCAAAGGATAGATATATGTTAGTTACTCAAGGTTCATTCAAGACAAATTCTGAAGTATCAAGAGAAATTGGTAAACGTTGGAGATCATTACCTGCTGAAGAGAAAAAATATTGGCAAGATTTAGCACAAAAGGAGAAAGAAATGCATAGACAAAAATATCCTGATTATAAATATGCACCAAGAAAATTAATGGATTCTCAAGATTCTAATAGTGATTCTGATGATACCGGTTCTCATCATACAAGACATAGACGTAGACAAAGAGAACCTTGTGCATATTGTAAATTAAAGAGAAGATCAAATAATTAGCAATACTTTTTGATAAAGTATAATGTTTGATACCCCCTTACCATTTGTATAATATCAATTTTTTCTTCCTAATTATAAACCAAGTTGAAGAAAATAACATATTAATTAAAGTAACTATATTCCCAAATATTAGAGCATGTTCATTAGTAACACTGTACAACTCGTCATTTATATTTTATTATTACATATATATTTTAATAAATAATTTTAAAAAAAAGAAAATCCATAAAAATAATTCAAATATCAATTTTACGTTATCAATTCTTTCCACAGAATAATTTTTTTTTATCAAAGTTGATATCTAGATAATACGGATGTGATATGCGGTATAATGAATCACGTTATTTCACTTATCTTATTCAGATCATGTCTCAATTATGTTGAATATGGGGTTATTTACTCGATCCCACGTGAAGGAATTCAACAATTAAGATTATTATTCAAGAACAATAGCTTACGGGATAACGCAGATTATGAGAACAATAGGAATTGTAACAATACATAAACACAATACATTTTAAAACAATAGGTATTGGGATCGGCCTATATTTTACGCTGGAGTATCAAGGGAGATCTACCATTTGTTCCAAATAATAAATTATATGACCGACTATTGTTTCGATTACAATAGGGAACGGTGTTTTTATATTGTTAAAGTAAGACAATACATGTAATAGTGGTTTCAGAATTTCTCCATACCACTCCATTAAGTACATCGAACAACTGTCTAAATTGATCCGCCTTTCGATCAAATTTGGACGATTGTTATGTCGAGATAGGTAACTGTATGTTAGTAGCAATGATAAGATAATGGTAAGGAGATAATAGTACTGTCAATTTTGAATTAATTTATTCAAAATTGGTCAATATCTGTTGATTTTTTTTATTGTTGTATTATGAAATAATACACATTTTTATTAACTATTCATTTAAGAATGTTTTAATTTATCTGGCATAAGTTTTGCATTTCTAATGTATCAAGCAAGGGGGAGTCAGTTAAGCCAACTTATAAGTATTGTTCAACATTCATCTTCGTTCCTATTGGTGAAAAAATGATAATGAAAGAGATATACCAACCGGTGATAATTCATATTTCTCGTCGATAGGGTTTTCAATCGCAAGTTAAATCCCTTCGTGACTATTACATGTGAGACAATAAGTTTGTTATTATTTGCTAATACAGTATTTTTTTACAACATAAGTATTGTAGAACAACAATGGTGCCACATTTTTAGTCCATTTAAAGTGAAAAGAAATTTCGAAGTACAATAAGAACTGTCAAAGAGTTCTAGAAGCAACAATATTATCAATCTGAGCTTCTATTATATATTCGGAGAAAGAATACGTACCATTGGCTCAAGTTAGATACACTTGTGGACCAGATGAGATTATTACTCGATTTTATGCATTGATTCAAATTGGGACAGTTGCATATCCCACGCCACGGGGAAGAATGTTTTGAGATAAACTCAAGCTGTCCGTAGAAGCGTCTTCAACGCCGGTTTCGTGAAGAGTATTGTTGGTATTGTTGTCAGACATTTTGTTAAGCTTTTGTAAGTTGTTAATAATATATAGGTATATAGTTGTATATTTCTATGTAGTCTTCTTGTTATGTAAAAATATATTATATATCAATATCTGGAATGTACTGAAGGTATATTTTCTGATGGTCTTTCTCTTGGTAAATTCCTTTCCCTTTTATATTCTTGCTTTCAGCTCTCCTTTTCTTCTGGACATTATATTCTCAGCATTCGTTGTTTGCTTATTCTTTCTCCTTACTTTATGGTGTGCATTTACATTCTGACTTGTATGATTGGTTCCATCTCCTCTTCTTCTGTTTCATCATTCTTTGTAATAATTGTGCCATAGTATTTCTCATCATATACGAGCTCTTCCATTTTCCGTATTGTAAGGACGGCCGATCTTTACGTCTCAACAGAATGTTTTTATCCCACTACTCGGTCTTAAATGGTCCATCTCGTTTTCGTGGCTAGTGATACTTCTCGTGAATGAAAATCGAAGACGTAGTAAATCAATAGTGGAACTTGATATGGTAGTAATAGCTGAAGTGGTTATATTGACACTGAGTGTTACGTGGATAACCTGATATGTGTAGTCTTGAAAGCTTCGAAATGTACTTTAGGAGAAACGTTTACTTCTCTTTGGTTGCGCTTGAAACTTGTATTCATTGTAAATATCCATCCAATTTGAGTAACAGTGCCATTCCTGTGTAATATATCATGGCTACCAGGACAACCATTCTTGCTACCAAATGAATTTTATACCATCTGTGGAAAGTGTCATCAAGAGCTCATTCAGCTATAGCTCATCGTTCGTACACAGTGATAAAAATTTATATATTTTCGGTTGTTCGCTTTAACTTTCGGATGGCCGAGAATTGTTAGAAATTCGGGAACTTGAAGGAATTCGTCTTAACAACGATAATGCAGAATGAAATAACAGCTTGGAGATACATTGGTGAAAAAGGGTCTATCGTTCATTAAAGTAGCTCTTTTTTTTAACAAACAGTAACAGCACGGGGAACATACTAATAAAAGCATTAAGGGTTAGACTCATTCGACACAACATATATACCATTATATCTGACTCCCTTTTCTGATTTAAACAATGTCCCTAAAACAACTTATATTCAGGAGACAGTTCTCTAATACTATACAGAAATTCTCGCAATCTAACGATGCACTATTATCCAAATATTACCCAGCACATCTATTGAAATCTATTAAATTAGCACAAGAAACTATTCCAGACTCCGTTGATTTAAGTAAAAGAACAGATTTTAGATTTGCTTCTGCATATGAAGATGATTATACAAAATTACATCCATATTGGGATCATAATCCAAATTTACCAAATCCTCATTCTCCATTAGATCCAGAACAATATACATATAATCCATATAATTACAAGACACCTGAGATTCCTGAAAATACTTATCCACCTGAAGTTAAAGCATTAGCTACACAAAGTAAAATTAACAAAAATGTTATATTGGCTCAAGGTATAAGTAAACAAACAGGGTTTTCACCAGAGTATATTACAAGAACACTAAAGATGAAACCCTTAGTATTGAAACGTGTCTCTAATCAAACTGGTAAGGGTAAAATTGCTTCGTTTTATGCATTAGTTATTGTTGGTGATCAAAATGGTATGATTGGTTTAGGTGAAGGTAAATCAAGAAATGATATGTCTACATCGATCTTTAAAGCTCATTGGGATGCTATTAGAAATTTAAAATATGTTCCACGTTATGAAAATAGAACTATTTTCTCAGATTTAGAATATAGATATCATGGTGTTAAATTATTCTTAAGAAAGAAAGAACCCGGTTTTGGTTTAAGAGTTAATCATGTTATATTTGAAATTTGTCAATTGTTAGGCATTAAAGATTTAAGTGCAAAAGTTTATAAATCAAGAAATGATATGAATATTGCAAAAGGTTTAATTGAAGCATTAACTGAAGGTCAAAGATCATTGAACGAAATTGCATTAGGTAGAGGTAAAAAAATTGTTGATATTAGAAAAGTCTATTATTCAGATCAATAATATTCGCAGTTTAATGTAATAACCGATCCTATTCAAATACTCTAACAATACAACTATTCTAACTATTCTTTCCTCAAACATTTAATAAACAATAGACGTCACATAAACGAAAAAAGAAAAAGCAAAAAATTGTTTATATATATATATTTTTAAATAATATCTTGTAAGTAAATAAACAAATAAACAGATTTTTACATTATTTGATTTTGAAGTGATGAGTTATAATACAGTAATTTCTAGAAAAGTAACGCGTATTCTCGTATCTTGACGAAAAAACATTCGAAAATGTTATAACAATAAGTAGCCAGCACATTTTCCTCAATTTTCAAGATCGTAAACTAAAATAATTTACATAAACGAGTGAAATGGGTAATAAACAATAGTTATATTCAAATGTGAAGTCTAGAACTCAATTAATCGCCAAACGATGATACTTTAAGAACGCGTTCCATGGAATTTTATTCAATTATGCTTGTTATCACAACAAAATATGATTAACAATTTATGTAAGGTGAAGCGTAACGTGACAACATCAAATAAACTTTCCTGTTGATAGTATAGAAAACAGGGCTGAGCCACAGCAGATTAGTTAACCATTTCCTTACATTATTAAACCTCATCGCGACCGTCCGTATATTCATCGAGAATATTCAAGTTCAACTACAGGAAAATAACGAAGAAAGTTAATCTGAAATTTCTTGGCATTAAATTTGACGTATACGACAATAACGCAAAATTAGGAAATTAATCTCGTTCCTATTAGTATCTATGCATTGGTCGCAGTGACTCGCTATATACAACAAGAAAAAATTAATTTCTTGGCGAAATGAAAAAACAAAACAGCAACGATATAACGAATACCTGCAGAAGCGTATATTACCACAGCCACATTCTTAAAAATTTAACAATCAGAAAGACAGGTTTGAAATTTGATAAACGGTTTAGGATAAACACACTTCCTGTTTCGCACAAGTTCAAGGACTAGAAGATCTGAAACTGTTCCAATTGGGAAATAAGGAACGTTCCTGGTTCCTTCAAATTCACGCTATGAATGTAACGTATACGAGATAAACTAGGAGCTATGTTTATTCCATAATTCTTGATTGTAATAAACAAGATTAGAATATCGAAGTTTTTTTGGCATATATAAGGAGGGCATTATTCAATCATTATTGTCAATCCTATCTTCTTTCTTTTATATATTTCTTATCTCATAAGAAAAAACCATCAAACGATTTCTTCTTCGAAAGACTAGTCCATTCACTTAACTGTTTAATCCTTACACTTCAATTTCCATACCAAATAACAATGTACTCCAAGGTTGCCCTATTATTAGCTTCTTCTGCTGCTTTAGCCCACGCTTTATCTGATGCCCAAATCGCCGAATTAAAGGCTATTATGAGTGATGTTTCCAACAACATTTCTGAATATATGGCTCTAGCTACTGATGGTACCATCTCTTTATCAGATCTACCAGCTGGTGTTTTATCTCTAGGTTTAGCCGTTGCCTCTGCTACCGATGACTCTTACACTACCTTATACGATGATGTTGACATGGATGCTGTTGAAACTTGGTTAACTGTTTTACCATGGTACAGTACCAGATTATCTTCTGAAATTGCTGCTGCTCTATACACCATCACTGCTGAATCCTCTGCCGCTGCTACCTCTTCTGCTGCTGAAGCTACTACTTCTTCTGCTGCCGTTGCTTCTTCTTCTGCCGCTGCTTCTTCCTCTGAAGCTACCTCTGTTGCTTCTTCTTCTGCTGCCGCTGCTTCTTCTGCTGCTGCTTCCACTTCTGAAGCTACCTCTTCTTCTGCTGCTGCTTCCACCACTGCTACTTCTGTTGCTGTCTCTTCCTCTGCTTCTTCCACCGCTGCTGTTTCTCAACAAACTACCAATGGTGCTGCTAAGGTTGTAGGTGCTGGTGCCGCTGGTGTCTTAGCTGCCGCTGCTCTATTGTTATAAGTTCCTATCATACTAGAAATGATATACTAATTCTCCTTTTTATCTCTCATACCCTTATAACAATATAATCTGTTCGTTCAAATATAATGTGTATACATTAATAGGTTTTATATATATAAAATTTTTTAATAATAAGTTTTAATTAATTTAACAACAATTGTATTTAAATATAATTGAAAGAACATATCATCTCTTTTTTTCTTTTTAGTTTTTTTTTTTTTGTTATAATATTGGTACAATGTATTTTTTCTTTAGAATTTTATTTAATCCTTAATTTTAGCTGCGATTTCTAAAATTTCTTTACTTTCAATGATTCTAACCTTTTCAGTCGAATCATCTAAAGCTAAATGAACACCAACTTTACTAATTTCTTCAGCTTCAACAGGATAACCAGCTAATCTTTGTAATCTTGATCTATAGAACATACTACCTAAACTAACAGCTAAACCATTACCAGTACCATTATGAACTTTATCACCTCTATCCCCTAAAATGATCCCAGGTCTTAAAATAATAGTTTTCTCAAAATTCATATCAATTAAATCTCTTTCAATTTCTCCCTTCATTCTAGTATAACTGAAATGAGAATTAACATCAGCCCCCATAGAACTTACAACAACAACAGTTTTACAACCTTTCTCCTTGGCGGCTTTAGCTAATTTCATATTTAAATCATGATCAATTTTATATTGATTATCAAAACCACCAGCACTCGCTCTAGTAGTAGCTAACGCAGTGAAAAGTACTTCTAAATTAGAATCATTCAATTCTTTAATCTTTAAATCCCAATTATCTGAATCCTTATCAAGGATAAAATTACATTTAGTTTCATCAATTTCAATCTTTGGTTTTGATCTAGTTAATGAATAAATTTTATTTAATTTTGTTGATTGATTTGCAAATTTTAAAAAAAATCCACCACATAAACCAGTTGCACCTAATACAATAGCACTCATTTTCAATATATTTTTGTCTTGCTTATTTGTAAATATTTGAAAGAGTGTAAGTGGTTCAGGGTCCCTTCCTTTTATAATAATTATTACACCGATTGAGATCTACATCGGAACCAAAATTCACCAGGGGGCGTCAGTAAATTTGTAGTGGTACAAACAAGAATATGAATTCGGAGATAACTTTGCCTCGAAAGTGAAAAATTTTTCATTTTGAAGAGGTTCGGATCCGACAAATAAATTGTAGAAAGTCGGCCGAAACGATTGTTTAAAGAAGACTGTACGTATTATTGTTATTATTATAGAATATACTTAAATTATGTATATATTAGATATAAAGAATTGATTTAATTTGATTTGACCAGAAAAGAAATGATAGGATTCTTTTCGATTTGAATGTTATATTATATTATATTATAAAAAAGAAAAACCCCAAAAATTATTGTTCATTACTATCCTTATAATAATAAAGCAGCGGCAGCTAAAGCACCAGCACCTAAACCGGCAACAGCTTTGACGGCACCGTTAGCGGTTTGTTGGTTAACACCAGCAGTAGTCTTACCAGCACCGTTAGAGGTACCGTTGTTGTAGGAACCAGCAGCGGTGGTTTGAGTACCGTTCTTGTAACCACAAATTTCTGGATGAGTACAGATAGTTTCAGTGACAGTAGCAGCTGGAATAGTAGTCTTAGCTTGACAAATTTCTGGATGGTTACAAACGGTTTCAGTAACGTAAGTAACGTGACAAGAAGTAGCTTCACAGACAGTAACGGTAGTGTTTCTGAAAGAGTAGGCAGTTTCAGTAGCATCAGCACCAGAAGCGATATCAGTAGCAGAAGTAACAGCTGAAGTAATTAAAGAAGTAGCAGCGGAAGTGGCGTCAGAAGTAGCGGCAGCTGGAGTAGAAGAAGTAGTAGCATCACCACCGACAGCAGCAGTAGCAGATTCAATAGCAGCTTCTAATCTTGAAGAGTACCATGGTAACTTAGTTAAGAAAGTTGAAACAGCAGCCATATCGACGTTAGAGTATAAAGTAGTGTAAGAGTCGTCGGTAGCGGTTTGAACAGCCATAGCTAATGGCATGATACCAGCTGGTAAATCAGATAAAGATAATTGACCGGAAGTAGCTAAAGAAGTGTATTGAGCCATGTTAGCTTTAACATCGTTAATAATAACGTTAATTTCAGCAATTTCAGCAGCGGTTTGGGCTTTAGCTAGAGCAGCGGCAGCAACGAATAATAAAGTCTTAGCGTACATTGTAAATGAGAGTAGTTTTTAAAAAAAGCGAGTGTGGAATAATTTGATATATCTTTGGATAATGATTATTTTATAATTTTTAATAATATAAAATAAATAAAAGAGAAATAGTTTAAAGAATATAATTAGAAATAAAAGTTCAGTTATTTATATATGTTTTCAAGGGAAAGAAATATTATGTAAAAAGAACAAACAAATATTATTATATTTTGATGTTGTTTACAACAGGGATAATGACAATAATAATATTAACGAATAAACATCGAGTACGTATATTATGAAAGTTATTTAAAGGTTCCACCATAAAAAGGAAATAGTCATTGATCAAAAAAAAAATTGTTTTGTTAGTTAGATCTCATTAGGAGAGATAAGATAAATCTTAGATATGTCAGTAGGAAAACCTTTTATTGCATTAAACGTAGATCTTTTTCCATAAAGATGTAAGTACGCAGTGAAAAATACCATAATAATAATATAAATCTATAGAAATATGTATATTTATGGAAATAGTCGTAGAAATAGTACAATAATTAAATGTCAGGGACTTTTCAAGCCAGATAACTGATTCATTACTTTAAAAGTGGTACGGTACTACTTAGTTATATTAGATGATAAAATTTCACAACTCACATATAATGTGATAAAAGGTAATTAGTCGCTTTAGGATGTCACTACGCGGGGTGTTTTGTACGTATGCTGGTAACGACAATATAGTATATTTTTTCCATGTTAATGTGTGTGAAAGTGGCTACGGCTCACTGCCAAAAATCAAAATCTGTTGTTAACTACGACGCGTTTATGTCTTAAATAGGTAAAAACAATACGCGAGTTATTTACTCCGAAATGGGACAATAATCGTGTTACCAATATATGCTAAGGTATGAATATCATTCATTACGTTGAGAGGGATAATGTGTAATTAATGCAATTGAATCAAAATTAAATAACAATTTTAAAAATAGATGTAATAATGTAAAAATGTATATATGTAGAGAGAGAAGTAGATATTGGAAGTAATCAAATAAACAATGGTTATAATAAACAATGATTGTTATTATTTCTATTAAAAGTGACACATAAGAAAATGATTATAATAAAGATTTACTTCTAAATCTGGATATGTTATAAACAATATGGTATATTATGTCTAATGATATAAATATAGACAACAGGGCAGACATATATATATATATATATAAGAGAGACAGTAATACAATTACACATATGTCATTACAACAGGTCCACTCAAGAAATATCACACTGCACGACTCCAAATATATCCCACTATCACTGGTTATTGTCATATGACAATACTATGTCTATATGGGCATCGTCTCCTCTCTTTTAAACTTGTCATTAAATGTATCAATGGCGTACAACAGCGAAAGAGAAAATTCTGCTGGCAGAGAAACAAATAGACAAATAGATCAAGACGCGTTATCTAATTATGATCTAGTGAAGCTTTGTTGTATATTTATATCCGTCGGTTTTATTTATTAGTTTCTTTCGTTTGTTTGTTTGTTTGTGTGTGTTTTCGCGTCTTGAAAACATGTGTCATTATACACGAACTGTGTATTGTATTGTATTTAAATTACAATAAATTGAGTCTGGGCCCTTTGCACAATAAAATAGACACAGATAATTACGCGTAGAACACCAATTATAGCAATAATCGCCAAAAATATTAGAATTTCTTTTCTGTGTTGTCTCTTGCGGCAATTTCTGTGCATTTGTAGTCTCGATTCAAAAGATAGCGCTGTAGCACCTGTATATCATTTCTTGTCCTCCCTCATTTCTCTCTCTTCCTCACCACGAATATCCCTCCCGTCTTTTTCGCACTGAAAATTTTATTGTTCTTGATAATGGCAATGCCAATTTGCTAGCATTTGCTAGCATTTGTGTATTCTTTTCATTATGGCGAGAACGTAAAATTAATATTGAGAAATTAGCGACTCGCAGTTTGGCAACTCGCAGTTTGGAAAGGAGAACGAAAACTCCCGATACCATCTATCTATCATTTTTATAATTTTATTCACCAATTTAGTATTAATTAACTAGTAAATAAACAGTTCTTATTTATATATACACTATTTATATATATATATAACAACAACCACATAGTATCATATCTCAACCACGTTAATAAAAGAAATCAACAAAATAATAATAAACAAATCACATTTGTACATGTCAACAACGAAAACAACAAATTATCATATATTCCAATATTTAAAATGATTTCAATTAATTTAACTCTGTTAATATCAATATCATTTTTAACAAATTTAATAAATGCAGATGAGTTATTAGGTTGTTATAGTTCATTACCATCAGATTTTAAATTAACAAATACTTATGTATACCAAACTTCATCATATTGTTCAAATCAATGTTCAGATTATGATTATTTCGCTTTAACTAATCATGCTAATTGCTATTGTGGTAATACAAAACCTGATTCATCAAATTCTGTAGATACTTGTAATACTAATTGTTATGGTTACGCTCAAGAAATGTGTGGTGGTGAATCGTCTTTCTCAGTTTATTCAAAATCTGATCAAGATCAATCACAGGATACTACTTCAAGTAGTAGCATCGGTGTTTCAAGTTCATCAAGTGTATCTGCATTGAATTCACAACTTAATATTCAAGCTACTTCATCAACTACTTCTTCTAGTTCAACTAGTTCAACTACATCTACTCCTATTTCGACAGATGTAATGACATCTACTTCTATTTCGACAGATGTAACGACATCTCCAATTACTTCTATTACTTCTCAGGAAGAAGAACAAGCTTCTACATCTGTTGTATTTTCAACTACTTTCCATACAGAAGGTGGTTCAACTATTTTTGTAACTAATACAATTACTAAAAGTGCTATCGCAACTGCAACAGGTAGGAATGGTACTACAACAAATGATAATTCTTCAACTAACAGTGGTTCAAATAAGAAAAAGACTAACGTAGGTGCAATTGTTGGTGGTGTTGTTGGAGGTGTTGTAGGTGCTATAGTAATTGCAATCATTGCATTATTTGGTGTTAGACATTATAATATGAAGAAAGAAGAAGATAGAATGGAGAAAGAATATCAAGAAGCTATTAAACCTGTTGAATATAATCCAAATAATAATATTATGGCCGATACTTTATCTATTTCATCACATGGTAGTTTCGATGCAAATAATAAAGAGGATGGAATGTTTAGATCGAGTGGTTCAACTGGGAATTTCAATAATATACGAAATGACCAACAACAACAACAACCACAGGAAATTCCTAATAATGCATCAGAAGATACAACAAATAATATTACGAATCCATTCGATGATTCAAAACGTATCTCAACGGGATCTGTATTCACAGGTCAACAACTTAATAATAAGACTAATGTCTTAACGGTGGTCAATCCTGACCAGGACTAATCTAAATAATCAACTATATAAATAAATAAACCTTTTAATTATATTATTTATTATTTCTTGGTATTATTGCTCATTTTTTTATCACGTTGCACGACTGCGCATTCTCGAACCATTGAATGATTGTCTTCCTTTCCCCGGCAGAACTAAGGGGCAAATAATTTTCATATATAAGTAAGCGATACATCACAATATATGAATTTTTAGTACTTTAATCTTCAATTCGATAGAAACCACTACACAAGGGAAGACAAAATTAAAAATGGTGGATTCAAATCAAGATGTACCAAAGGAAGAAATTAAAATATTGGAATATCTTATCGATGTAAGAAGTTTCTTATCAAAATTAAAACAAAATAGGGATAAATATTTAAATTCAACAGATGTTCAACGTACTTATCAAGAAGTATTAACAAAAGTTAGAGAATTAGATGAAATTAGAAAAATTAATCATTTGGATGCAACTGGTATCACTTTAATACATAATTCTGAATTACATAATCGTGTGGATTCAATTTTAGATGATGTATTTCAATTATTATCTTTATGTTTCTTAACTGTCGGTTTGAAAAATTCCGCTCCGGCTACTTATGCTTCTTTATCTACTGTACAATCTTTATTGGAACATTTAATGGAATCCAAGATTTATACTCATCATGATTTAAGACCAATTAAGGAAAGATTAGATGAAATTAGTAAAATTGTTGACGAAAGTTGCGCTCAGGAGAAAAGAGAAGAAAGTTTACTTAATGGAGAGAATAATTGTGACTCGCTAGATTCAATGACTGAAGAATTTAGAAAAATTGATACTGAAAGAAATAAAAATAAAATTGAACAAGATTTATTATTAAAAGCAAAATTAAGTCATTGTTTAGAACTTTATAATGGAATTGAATCAAAATTAGAATCTATTGATCCAAGTTTAGCTAGTTTAATGGAAAAATTATTTCAAATTAGAAGAAATTTATTATCTTTAGTAACTTTATCTAAAAAAAATTTAAGTTTCCCAAATAATGATGATAAATTAACTGCTTTAAATATTGAAACTGATAAGGATTCTGAAGCAACAAATACTAAAATTTCAAGAGAAATTGTTGAAAAAAAATTACATTTATTGACTCAAGAATTAACAGATTTAGAAAATAATAGAGATGAAAATGGTAATTTTAGATCATTAGAAACAAATTTAGCTTCTGATCAAGGTCAAAATGTTTTAAATGGTCTTGTTGATGATTGTCATGATTTAATTAATGATTTATCTCATCATCCAGGTAATTCAGGTGATAATGCTGTCACTTTATTCAATGATGAAAATTTACAAAAAATTTATGATGAATTAATAGATATTAAAACAACTTTAGAAAATTTAATGATTACAAGAAGATGGACATTAAGAGAAACTGATCTTTTCACATATCAAAAGAGATTAAGTGCAGTCGATGCTAAAAGAATCAATGGTAAATTCCCAACAAGTGATGGTACTGTAGCAAGTAATTCAAAGGGTCAATCAATCTTATTATATCTTTTGAGAAGATGTTATACCATCATATATAAACTGTTAGAAAGTTCAGAACCTGTCTCAGAATCATTACAACCTATTCATAATCAATTATCAACAGTACGTCGTTGTTTATTAGAATTGAAAAGAATGGGTGGTGTTAATAATGAAAGAGAATTATATCCATATATTATGAAATTAACTTCATTAGATAATTTACGTAAAGATGGTAAATTTTATGATTCAGATGGTAATATTCCAGAAGGTCAAGGTATATTAAATGCATTATTAGCAAGTTGTTTTGATATAATGCATGAATTAAAAGTTGAAGCAGAAGAACGTGAAGAAAATGGTGAAGGTGGTGATGATTCAGATAGCGAAGATCATTACGAAGAAGGTAACGATTATTACTAATCTTCAAGAAACGTTCCCATCTACTTTCCTCTCATTTAAAATGAACGAACTTCATGATAAAAAATAATATAATATATCCTTATTCCATTAACACACTCATTTCGTTTTAACCATTGCTTTTAAATGCAATTGTCTTATTATACATTATACCATCCCTCGCCAAAAAATTCAAAAAAATAAAGTACCCACTGTTGAATGCTTTCAAAATTTGTACAAAAGTAAAACTCTAACTTATATATTACTACTAGTTATTTTATATCTACGTTTTGTATACATGTACATATATGTATTATCATTAAAAAAAGCCTAAAAAAAATACATAAATATTTAATAATATAATTACACAATTATGCATATATTTCTTTGTTTTTATATCTATATGATTCTATTTATGAAAGTCTTATTGTATAATCATCACCGTTTTGTGTTATATAACGAACCCATGGATAACTCTTATATTGAAGCTTTGGTTCATTAATCTTCAAATAACGTACTTGAATACCAGATGTTGTAAAATATGGAATTTGGAATTTAACTTGAACAGGTCGTTTAAATTTAGGTTCTTCACCATCATTAATTGAAGGTAATTGTAATTCTGCAGACATCGCATATTCTTTACCACCTGGGAATGTATGAATTTTCCATACAATTGCACTTTGTTCAGGAACATATTTTATCTTACCATGAGAATATTTAAATACTGGTGAATCTGCATCATCTGGAACAGGTATTATAATTTCTACATTTGTTGCAACAGATTTCTTTTTAATTTGTGCTTTTGCATTACAAAAAATTTCAATTCTTGATTTTGAATGTACTTTAACCTTCATATCACACCAAATTAATGGTTTAATTACTGTATTTAATCTATAATTCATTAATTCAAAATCACCATCTGGTGGAATAAAAGTAATAATTTTCTCATTTTCAAATTTACTTAATCTAACACATTGATGAAATTTCAAATCTTCTAATTCAATATTAGTCTTATTTTTACTTGATCCACCACTTGTAATTGAACTTTCATTACCATTTGTAGATGAAATTTCAGATTCATCCATTTGAACACCAATATTATTCCCATCAAGATATTTAGTAAATATACCTCTATCATTAATACCTAATTTTAAATCTGGCATACCTGATAATCTTGATTTTACTTTAACACTACCTAAAATTTCAGATCTAAGAACTTTACCCTTTTGTGTCATTAACATGTTAATAGATTCAATAATATCTAAGAATGCTTCATTTTTCTTATATTTAATACCTTCAGCTCTCCAACTAACAGAATTTGTTAATTCACTTGGTGGTCTTGCCGCGTTACGTTTCTTCTTAGATGCTCTAACTAATTTAAATGATTTCTGTGTAATATATTTCTTTAACATTTTAGTCTCTGTAACTTGTGGAATACCAAAATCCATCATTTCATCTAATAATTCATATACTATAACAAAATTATCTCTTATAGATTCTTCTTCTACTGTCTTCAAATAATCACCAAGAATATCCATCATCTTATGCATAAATGTGAAAATTTCAGCAATGTTGGTAGCTAATGATGTTGCTAATGCAACTATATACAGATCAGCATGTTGAACGAAAAGGTATTGAATACCATTATGTGTGATACATGGAGGCACTACACTTGATTCTTCCTCCATATCTAACAAAATCTTTTGAAATTTATCAATAGCGTTTAGTGGTACATCATCTTTATACCTTCTAGAAAGGATTGGTTTACCTTTATTATCACAAAAATATAATGCCGATGCCATTTGATATGTTGTATAATCTATCTTGTGTGTTTGATTAGGGACACTTTTTAACGAATGTTTGGGCTAGTGTAATGCTACTTTGCAGAATATGGCAATGTCTTTCTATAATAATTGATCCAGATTATCAATTTAAATACACCTGTGCTACTGAAATATGACTATTCTATGTCAAATACGTTTGTTTGATTTTTTAACGTTTTACTAATTTTCCAAAGAACGAGTTAATTACCACATCTATCAATCTCTCTGTATAATTCTTGCTTGCTGCGCTTCCTCAGTTTCTATTTATTTATTTGTTATTAAATGTTCGCTGTTGTTCTCAATTGATTTCTGTGAAAATTCAGTTCGCTGAAAAATCGCTATGTACGGTATTGCATTGAAATATAGATATATAAAGAGAAACCTGTCATCGACAGTCATTAGTTGTAATTAAATATCTATGTAGTTGGCATGTATATTTTACATGTTGTTAACGTATGAAACTGCGATAGACTAATGGTAAACTTTCTGATTGGATGATTTCAGTTCGGTCGAATATATATGCCTGATCAATCACAAGAATCGGTATGTTTTTATTACCCTTGGAGCGTCTTTTAGGAAGATTAATCTTATAAATATCCTTGATTTCTTCCACGGTTCGATATTCGATATTACCTGATCCAATAACAAACAATCTTGTCTTACTATTCTGGGTGAATCTTGTCATATATCTCCTTTCATATTCTGATACACAATCTGCAGTAAACTCAACTAAGTATTTCGGTTTCACAATCTCTTATACTTGCATGAATTGTATAGTTTTCAACTTTATAGAATTTAGTAATTCTCATAAAATGACGTTTGTTTCGTAAAATAGCTGTATTGCTTCCCAAATTATTATGATCAACATTCTTTAATCTGGGGATCACATCACGTATCGGTCTGGCTATCTTTGAATTTTGACGATAGGAATCCTTAACCATTTGTTTGATCCATGGACGTAAGTATACAGAGTCAGTGACTATCTTTCTCGATTCTAATTTGTTTGGAGGCATTAGGATTTGTTATTTGATTCCTCTCTTTTTTTTTGGTGTCTTTCTCGTCATGGTATATAATTATTTTTGATACTCATCGATTTAATAAGTAATTAGTTTTCGGATCTCACTAATAATAAGAAAAATTTTAAAAACTCATAAAACATGTTCTAGAATAGTTATTGAATTCAAAATAAGTCAGAATTGTTAAAAAAAAGTGTGTTAGATTCTAAAAGTGCACTATATGGGTCAAATTCACAAAAATTGGCAAAAATATATGAAACGGACAGGAATTGAACCTGCAACCCTTCGATTGCAATATTGAATTTCCTTGGAAATACCAGGATTTAACTGGAGTCGAAAGCTCTACCATTGAGCCACCGCTTCATACGATTTGTGATTTTTGTGTTTCTAACAGTACTACTTGTAAAAATCAAAATTTGGTATTTTGGTGAGATTTGAAATTAATATTACTTCAGCTTATGCAGTTTATAATATATTTTGGGTTAGTTGTATGGATATAAAATTATCTATTAATAAATATATAATTTCCAAGGTATAGATACATATCATTAATTAAAGTCCTACAATACCTTGCCGATAAAAAAAATATTACTTCTCAATACGTTCCTTATATATTTGAACTGAATGAGTAGAAGGATCAGTAAACGATTCGTTGATTAGTTTTAATATTAATTAGGGTTGTGTAGTAGTTTAGCGTTGTGATAAAGCAAAAAATTTTATTTTGTTACTTGTTCTTTTATCATATAAAATATATAATAATTATAAATTGTAATACGACCTATTGAACTTCTGATTTCTAGTTTCTGTTTTAGTTCTTTATATATAGAAATATTATTTTTTTTTCGTTTGTTATTTTATCAACTTAAATTTGTTTTACTGGGATTTAATATATTTTAATAATTTAGATCTTACTTCTGTAGTCTTTATAATGATACTATGATTATTACATCCGTTTATAATATCAACATCGTAAACTCCTTATTTTCGTATTAGTGTCGTCCTAGTTATCGTATAATCTGTAGTATATATATTTCTGTCAGTTGTTAACTCTATGGATTTGTTTCTGTTTCTCAAGCTGTGGGTCAACATACACACCCACATACCTATATAGTGAAGTTACACATAATTCGATATAATTCAAGTATTAGATTAGTGTCTTGAAAGAAACAACTCGAGGATGGCATATAATCGAGAAACAAAGTTTATAAGAAACAAAGATACATATAGTTATATAAATCTTTGACACATGCTAAAGAAGAGGATCGGTTATTTTCGATAGAAACAGTGGAAGTAAAACAACTACACAATATCTCCCTAATAACTGCGACACATATGAGTTATGTCTCATATCTTATTTCCACGAATGCTGTAACTCACTGACGAAGAAGTTCTAAAATGAAATGTACACTGCTATTAAAAACAGTTTATGCCACATTCCAATTTAGTTAATCTTGTATTTTTCCACATGTATGCGAAAACTGCTAAATAAAATATATAGTTTATATATCGATGTTATTTAAATTAGCTGAATAATCTTCATAACGAATATATGTTTCGAAATGAACATGTAGTTGCATTTTGAATACTCCTTTCAACAAAAATTGGAATTTTGCAGGTATATGTTACGAAATAACAATATATGTTCTGATATTAGCGCTAAGTGAACAAGAATAGTTAGATCTCTGGCCCATAAATATTTTAGTGAAGCGTCGCATTATACACAGTTTCACTTGCTTTAAGTGCTCACTTTTTAGAAATCTGATGTTATAAATGATATAAAATGCACTCACCAGCCAGTATTTTTCAGAAAATTGTTTTATATACCAATTTCCATTCAGTATTGTTGGTTAAAAGAGTATCATTTTTTTAGTAATTTCAACGATTTTAGTTTAAAGATATATTAGTACATTCTGTCTTTTCCTCATACGAGGAAAACTCTGGAAAATTAATACAGTCCATGGATACTATGTTCTATTATACAAGGGGAAAGAATACTATTTGATTTAATAAAATATATATTCTGTTATTTTATTTATTACTATTATACAAATATTTATTATGGGTATTAATTTATTATAATTATGGGTTTGATTTTCTTTGAAACATTCTTCTTGATGGTAAAATCATTTTGATGTACTTGAAGACTAATGGCCAGAAATTAGATAGATAGGTCAAATAGTAACCAGCAAACATACCGAAGATGTTAAATGCAACGAAGGCACATTCGATACCAAAGTTTCTCCATCTGTTACTGTAACTCATACCTTCAACAGCTAAGAAATCATCACCTACAGAATATGTACAGTAACCACAAACAGTCATGGTGTTAGCATTCTTTAAGTAACCACCATATTCATCGATATAAGCTTGCATAAATTGACCACAAGTTTTACCAGTAGTTGGTTGACCTGGAACTAATTCCATATTATCACAAACAACCTTTCTATCATGTAACAACAAACTGACAAATGTATCGATGAAATAAGTATATGGAGAGACTCTGTACATGAACTTCCAGAAACCTGGGAACATACTGTATGGTTGCATGACACCACAGAAAGAAGCAGTGAAACTGTAAAAGAAAGCGACAAAGACAGCGGCAGTTTGTAAGTTTGGAGCAGTAAAGATTAACCATAACCCGAAAGTCAAATAGTAAGCAGCGAATAGAATGTAGTTGAAGTACCAGACACCAGCAATATGTGGAGCATTGTCAAATTTACAACAGAAGAATGCACAAACATAGAATAAACTGGAACTTGTAATAGCTAATGGAAGTTCAATAACTAATTGAGCTAACAATAAAATAGACCAGTGGAAAGTATTAGATCTTGCTTCTCTAGCAACGTAAACTTCTTTACTTTGAAGAGCCTTATCTTGAACTTGGTTAATTAATGGAGAAGAAACACAAAGAGCCATGAAACAGAAGAAAATGGTATCTTGTAAACCACTAATATTCGGCTTGATATTCCAGAATGAGAAACCAATGAATAGACCTGCACCAGCATTTAATAGATATTTGGCAGCAACATATGTTTTATCTCTAACAGTAACAGTGTATTGTCTTCTTGAAATAACCATTAATTGTTCAATATAACTTGGTTGTTTCCATACATTTTGAGTAAAATCAACACCAGACATAACAGCTTCTTCTTCTAACTTAGTTTGCATTTGTTGGACTTCAGTTCTTTCAGGAGATCTATTCCAAACTTGAGACCATCTACTTGGTTCAGCCTTAATATCATGAATTTTCTCATCTCCGGATGTACCATCGTTACTACCAACAACATCGATAATGAAATCAGCTGGATTTTCACCTTCAGCATCATAAGTTAGTGAGTTATCATTCTTAGTAAAGTATTCACAGGCATCTTCAGTTGGACCAAAATAAACACATTCACCACCTCTCTTTAGAAGGAAGATATTGTCGAAATAACTGATAACACTCTTGGAAGGTTGATGGATAGTACAGAAAATAGCTTGACCTTGCATAGATAATTTCTTCAAAAATTGAACAATTGTTAAAGCAGCTTCAGCATCTAGACCAGAAGTAGGTTCATCAAGGAACAATAACAGAGAAGGTTTAGTAACCAATTCGACACCAATAGATAACAGTTTCTTTTGAGTTGGAGTTAATGTAGCAACCAATTTATTTAATGGAAGTTTCAATAGATCAGAGATAGTCTTAATATAAGCTTTATCACCATCACCCCTTAACAAACAAGAAATTTCTAGAGACTCATAAACAGTTAATTTTTCCAAATGTAAATCTTGTTGTTGAACAAAACCAATACTTCTTCTGAAAGCACCAATATCAGTTAAAGGTTGACCATCAATTAAAATATCACCTTCAACAACACCACTTTCAGTTCTTTGAGACAAAACGTTTAATAAAGTAGTCTTACCAGCACCAGATTCACCCATAAGAGCAGTTAAACCAGAAGAAATGTAACCAGAAACGTTATTGATCAATTGTTTATCACCTTCAACAGTATAGTTAATATTTTTCCATGAAATAATATGACTTTGAGTTTCAACACGTTCAGAGACACCACTATCAGATCCAGATCCAGATTTAATTTCGAAAGAATTAGCATCCTTAGCAATACCAGCAGAATAATCAGATTGATTATCATAATATAAGTCACCTTCATTAATAATTTCTTTATCAGAATCAGTATCTTCATTCATGACATTTGCATGTCTAGCAATGAATGGTAAATATCTAATCAATACTTTCTTCCATTGACCATCTTGATATAATGGTTTAACATATTGAGCAGCAAATAAAGTACAACCTAAGAAGAAAACTAAGAAAGCGATCAAAATACCGAAATTTCTCCATGTATGTTTATAAGTATATTCTAAACCTTGGTCTAAATAATCTTTACCTCTAACATAGTCATTACCTAAAGTAGCACCTCTCCAAGCACAAGCTTTATTTGAGAAAGAAACGTTATTATAAGTTGGACCTCTTGGAACAACAGTATCGTGACAATCTAATTTCAAATTAAACAATTCATTAGATAAAATGGTTTCCATAGCGTATCTAGCAGGATTTAAGTAAGCGATCCAAACGAACCATGGATGCATATTAGCTAAATAAATAACATAAGAAGCGTACATTGCAATGGCTAATAATAAAATACCAGCGAATAAATTAGCAATTGATAAAGTTGGAGTCATTAACGCAGTTAATGAGAATAAAGAAACCATACTGAAATTATAGATGGATAAGAACAATAAAAAGACGAAGTATCTAGCAGCATTGAATTGTAAATGAGCTAAGAAATAAAGTAAAATACTGAAGACAATGACTAATAGCAGTTTGTAACAGTAATCGAAAGTAGTAGTAGCTAAGACTTCAACCCAACTATAGTAAAAATGTAATTGAGTTTGTTTACCAATGACAGGTTGTCTTTGGAAAGCAGCAGGCATTTCAGCTAAAGAAAGGAAAGTGAAGAACAATAAAGAGAAGAAAGTTAAAGAACCTCTTGAATACGAACCGATAGTATTTAATGGAATATCGTAGAATAAAGAACCAATAACTAATGATTGAATAATAACAGACATTAATTGTGCAGATAAATAAATTTTATCACCTAAACTTCTTTGGAAAGCTCTCATTGTAACTAATTTAATTTGTCTTAATAAAGTGATATTTCTTGCATGTGTAACATCCTCTGGATTAATAGCGTTTATGTTATCAGTATGTGAAGTAACTGAACTAGTAATCCTTTTCATATTTTCATAAATTGATGAACTGATCCAATATCTATGTAAATCGAATTCATTTCTAATATTTTTAGCAGGAGATGAAATATCGGTAATTTCAATATCTGTCTTATTTTTCAAATCACTTGAAGAATCAGAAATTTCTGAATTTAATTTATTATGATTAATCATTTGTTGTTGATTTTTAAATTGGAAATTTAAGATAGAGGTTAAATATTCAATGATACAATCATTTGGATTTTTAGCGATACCTAAATCTCTTGAGAAATAAGTCATACATTCATCTAATGTACCATAAAAGACTTGATAAGAATCAGTAAACATTAAAATTTTATCGAATTTTTTAACAATTTTATCAGAAGCTTGAGAAATTTTAACGAAATTAACTGAACGTGTAGCTCTAGTCATATTTTGTAAAATAGATAAGAAATCTAAAGCAGTTGAAGAATCTAAACCTTTAGTTGAATTATCCCATAAATAAACAGAACCATTAGCAATGAATGTTTCAATAATTGAAATACGTTTACGTTCACCACCTGATACACCTCTAAAGAAATCATTACCAACAATTGTCTTTAAGACATGAGATAAACCGAATTCTTTTAATAATTCATTTCTGATATTATCACGTTCAGATTTAGGTAAATCAAATTTACAACTTAATGCAAAATCAATAGTTTGTTCAACAGTTAAAAATGGGAAATGAATATCTTGTTCATTATTATAAACAATTTGATGTGGACATTTAATTGAAAATTGTTTGAAATCGTTATCTTTAAATCTAGCGGAACCTGATGGAGAATAATTTAAATCCTTATGACCATGAAATAAAGTTTTAAAGAAAGCAGAAGTTGGATTACCTAATACTAAAATCATTTCACCACCTTCGGCTCTAAATGTAATATCATTAATTTGAGTATTTGAAATAGCATCTTCTTTAGATACTGTAGTTGTATCTAATTTAATATCACAATTATCAAATGTAACAGATGCATCTGTTACAGGAGTAAAATATTTTGAAATAGACATGATTCTAAATCAAAAAAATACAAAAAGAAACAATTGTGATTCGTTGAGGTCTTGAAAAAAGGACAAAATTAGATCAAAATATAGATGAAGGTAGCATCATTTTAATTATATTGGGAACTGAATTAATAGTCGATATATATACAAATGATATCAGATCCAACTTCCATAAATTACCATATCATCATTCCGAAGTCGTCGTTTATGCAATTGCTATTCATTTCTACGTAGCCCCATAGTTCATTATTCTTTTGTCGAATAATAATATTGCATCAATTATTAAGCTGAGCATATGCAAATTCTCCAAAACAATATTTAAAACAGGAACTTTCTTAACAGTATACGTTAGTATAAGAAATTGGAGAGAAAAGAGGTTACTGTACTTCTAGTGCCTACGTACGTAAATTTTCGCTGAAGGGTACAAATCTCGTTCCTATTAGCATTAACCGTCTATCAAAAAACAGTACTTCGATAATCGTTCATTAAATTGATGTTTATTGAAATATTCGTAAAATGAGAAAAAATACGTATGATCTCGTTCAATGGCAGGAAAATTTTATTAAATATGCGTACCATACTCATTATGTTTAGCCATAGTTCATTAATAGATGTGTTGTTAACCCACACCATTTAGCCCTATATCAAATATTTTTTTCATAGTTTTAGGAACGAGATCATTCCCGAACGCAATTCGGCATCTGTCAATTGCGTCGATTGTCTGAGTGTGTGGTATCTCTAATAAGAAGAAAAGTGGGAAACACTCGATGCGGCGCTTAATTTTACGTATGTAGTTAATAAACAGTCGTACAAAATAGACCGTTTTCTTCTTTTACGAAGAATGAGTTGATCTTTTTTTCCTATTATTTCTTGGAACGACTCAATTTTATGAAATTTCAAGTGCAGAAAATACCGTACAAATATAAAATTTTCGATGAGATATGGCTGAAAATGGTTAATTTAACAAAATAGTTTATTTCTCGTTTAGGTAAAGGCAACCATTTCTTTTTTATGTTCACAGGAACGAGAATATAATGATTTACGTTTGTAATTGTTTAACGAGATCGAAAAAATGTAACAACAAAAATAATGGCTTAGCAAAAAAGGTGAAATTATTTATCATAATATTATACGTAATTTAAATTATATTTCTATATATATATATATATATATATTAAAAAGGTGTTGATTGATTGATTAATTAATATCTTTATTTCTTGTATTGTTCTGGTAAGAAAGAAGAAGTATCAATTTTCTTTTCAATATTTGATTTCTTTGAGTTATTCTTTTTTTGTTTACCAGTTAAAGTGAAATTTAAAAAGAAATAAGAAATTGCAGCAATAACACCAATAACTAAAATTTGAACAGATAAAAATTGTGGATCAAATAAAGACATTGGTGGTTTCATGATTGTTAATAAAGTTAATGGAGCAGCTAATTCAATTTCTTCAGTGGTATCCATTTCTTGAATATAAACTCTTGGTTGAATATAATAATCATCATCTTTCATATCTAAGAATGTGACTCTTTGTTGAACAGAGACAGTTTCATTAATACCGACACGTAATACGGGATCAAATTTACCTGAAGTAATATTTGCTGCATTAATACCATTTTCAAATCTCATAATTGCACCACCGACAGAATTTAAGGTATAATTAAATTGATCATTATTTGTAATTGTATAATTTAAAGTAGCGACATCTTCAGTTTCAAATTCTAAAAATTCACTAATTTCATAAGGTGGTTTCTCTAAAATTGTATAAGAAATTGTAAAATTTGCTTTTGGTTTTAATGATGGATCAACATCATTAGCACCATCGATAATAATTGCATTTTCATCATTTTCAGATGGAGCATCTTTATCACCTTGAACAATTTGACCAAATACGTTTGTAGCAGATAATAATGCTAATAAAGTTACTCTAGAGAATTTCATATTGAATATATGTATATGTGTATTGATTGAGTCAATTGATTAATAATAATAGTAATAATAATAATAAAATAAGCAAGACGTGAACAAGATAACAATAGATTGATATAAAAGTGATGTTTCTATATATGATAATTATATAACATATATTTAAAAAAAAAAAAAATAAACTATATATGTGGCAGTAAACAGATCCAGATTCTATTCAATAATGTCACTCACTGCTGACGTGTTATATAAATTGCAGACCAAATCAATAATAACAACAACAACAATATTCTTTATTTTTTTTCGCGTACCCTATCTCATGAATGTACACCCATACACCAATACATCTGGCACCCATCATCACTATTCACGAAGTCATCCAATCCAATTAAACAGACCAAAAAATCTGTCAATTTACGCATCCTGTCTTATTAAATCGGAAATTTGATAACTAACAACGAGCAGTGAGTGCCACCAATAAATAAACAACCTTCAAACGAGGGGGCAGAGAATGACGATAACCGGAACCGGCCAATATGTCATCGATAATTCATTAGCACTACACTAAATTCTAAGTGTATTCAATATCAAAAATATGCTAGTCGCTAGATGTCGTGCAAGACGACACTTTTGGAAGAGATTCAAGAGACAAAAATGGTGCGGCTCCATCTTGAAAAGAACGTAATTACAGTAACTTATGCGTACAACCTGAAAAATTTAATCCAGAAGCGGTGAACGGTGTCCTATCAACCCGTACATCACAGTGTCTAGCATCCACAATTTTCTTTTGAGTCCATATTACTAACAAACGACTGTACAAACTGCACCGATTATAATCAATTTCTTAATTGTATTAGTCACACTTTTCTCATCTCATTTCATTATCTCACTCACTCATTTGCAAAAAATTAGATCAAACTGTGCATAACACCCATTTTGAAAATATTTACATTTTATGCACTCTCTTGTGATTAGATATATAAACTGAATAAAATCAATAAATTTTTAATTATTACTCATTTTATAGATACTTTTATATCTAAACTTCAATTTTTATTTTTTTTTATTATCTTCTCTTTCCTTTTAACAAATCAAGGACATATATTTAATTTTTCAACACACACACTAAACAAAACTTTCTCTAGCTAAAGCTAACAAATTTTATCGATATTTTTTTATTATCATATTAAACATTTTTAATTATTATTACACATAGAACTTATTACAAGAACATAAAATTAATTATTAAAAATGTCTTACTAAATTATTTTTTAAACCAAAAAAATTAAACAACCCAGAGTAGATTTTATTATTAAACAAAAAATTATAAAATAAACTTTTTAAAAAAAATATATCATATTTTATTCCATTTTAACAATGTGCTGAATTAAATCCCCCCTTTTTTAAAAAAAATATTAAATTACTTTAAATTTATTATTATACTAAAAAGAATTATCCTCCTTTTATCAATAATGTTATTAGATTAATCATCCATTTAAAATTATTATTTATATTTCTCTTTTGAATTATATTTCTTATTTCCACCCCAAGTCCTTATTATACAACTTATACTTATCACTATCAATCATGTGTCCGTAACGGTCTTTTACAACTAAACTTATAACAGTTTTTATCAAACAAAAATTATTTCTTTAAACAAACAAACAAATACAACAAAAACAAAAACAAAACAACAAAATTAACAAACTAACTTTAAATACAACAATACAACAATTACAAATTACAAATTACCAAAGTGTCCCCAATATCATGTCTAATTACAATACTACAACCTTATTTACTCAGTTAACTGTCGATCCAATTGATCCAGTTAACAATACTACAACAATTAACTCAATGATTAAATCAGAAGAAGATGTTTTAAATGGTACTACATTACTATCATCATCAAATATTAAATCTGAAGATTTATCATTAAATATGGAATTACCAACATTATCTTCAACTAATAATTCTAATGAATTAGATGCTGCTGTTGTCGATGCTTTCTTCTCTTCAAGTACAGATTCTACTCCGATGTTTGAATATGATACAATTGGACAATCAAATTCATCTTCATCAGATCCAAAGGAATGGACTTCTTTATTTGATGATGATATTCCAATTGTTACTGAAGAAGATGTCATGTTAAATGATAAAGCTATTGAATCAACAGAAACTAATGTTTCAAGTTTAAATTCTTTTGAATTAGAATCAATGACAACTTTCTTACCAACTCCAATTATTGAAGATGAAGAATTGAAACCAATTTCAAAGAAAATTAACTCAAACAATCGTATCTCTAAGAAGAAATCTGATGATAAAATTGATCATTTAGGTGTCGTTGCTTACAATCGCAAGACTCGTACTGCTCCTTTAACTCCTGTCATTACTAAATCAGATGATCCTGTCGCTTTGAAAAGAGCTAGAAATACTGAAGCTGCAAGACGTTCTCGTGCAAGAAAATTGCAAAGAATGAATCAATTAGAAGAAAAAGTTGAATCATTATTATCTAGAAATAATGAATTAGAAAATGAAGTAACTAGATTGAAAAATTTATTAAATTTACAATCTTAAAAATCATTCTATATTTATCTATATATATAAAAAAAAAAATAATATCAATAATTTTTAATACAAAATATTTTATTTCTTTTTTAGTTATTTAAACTTATTTACCCACCATGTAATGTAGATGTGAATGAAATTACATCACCATCTTCAATTTCATATTCTAATTCACCTTCTAATTCCCAATCCGCATCATTAATTAATGTAATAATACCAGGTCTAACAGTATCATCCTCAATAAATACTTCGACATCCTTTGGATTTTCAATCATTTTATCAACTAAATAATCTAATAAATCCTTTATAGTAAAGGATCCATCAGTAGGAATATTTAAATCATATGTACGTTGTTTATTAAATACAACATCTAATCCACCTAAGAATTCAACTCTTAATTTAACCATTATTATTTTTTGTTTAGCTGAATGGTCCCACCTTCGTATCGCTTAGTAATTGCAACGATTGATGATGACATTGTGATATTTCACCGATGATGCCTGTCTTGCTTATATATGAAAATTTAATGAAAATTGAAATTTTTGGGTGTACAAGATATATGCGCGCGGCGGAGAATAATAATAATGTGTAGTAGAAAAAGAAAAGTGAATTATTCATAGTAAACTATCAAAAAGGTGAATGTGCAATCTAATAGACTCACAGATGCGACTTCACTTATGTAAAAGTTACCCATTTATATGGTACTGCTCATTGAAATGTACCATGTAAATATAGTTGGGTAATTGTATATTGAATGCATATTATGGCGTTAACATATATGTCGGAACAGATTGCGCAGGTGCCTTAACGAGGTGTAATTACCCATAACAAAATGTCAATTTTTATCTGAACATAATGACATGCATTTACCCATAACCAAGTATCAATTAGTAATCACATAGAATTATTGGGTAAGTTACCTATCAGCTACCTTCTATTACACTATTCAGATACTTGCATTAAGTGATCTACGTTCACAATTGTTACCTCTCTTGGCAAATACCCAAATGTACAAATATCGATTCAATAGGTAAACGTTCATGTATTCTCGATATTTAAAAAATTCATGCTTTCGTATATTTGGGTAAATGTTACCTTTCGCACTCGTGCCTGTACCTATTACGATCTCCATAACACTCTAAAATCTTTAAAATATCACTATTAGATGTCAATAGGTAACAGTTACCTATAATTTGCACTATATTAACTCCTCACACTAATTTACCTTTTTTGCTATATCGCTACGGTAAATTACTGGTTTTTGACGGTGTGTCGCAATTACCAAAAAAGGTAAAAATAAAAGTGACAACTAAATTTTCATAATACATACCTTTTTACATCTAATTATAAATCCATATGATAAAACCAGTAGTAACTGACCCAATATAAGTTACATTTTATCATTTTAAAAGGTAAGTGATGGGTATACTTAAGTTACCCAATTTCCAAAAAAAAAACGTATATATGGCATGATATTTTCCCAAATATTTCAAATTAATTGCTCATTCCCATGTCACTTTTTTTTCTGCCCTCACAATAAACCAACCAACAAATAATTAATTAATAACTTAATACAAATTACTAACTATGAAATTTTCAAAGATTATTGCTGCCACCTCTTTAGCTTTATGGAACATGTCTACTGTGGATGCTATGAATGATATTCATAGACCAACATACAATAGACAATTCAATGATTCCATCTCAAACATTACTTCATTTATCAATGATAATTATAATGAAGTAATAGCTAAAAATTGTATTATGTCTATTTATAATTTAACTGAACCTATCAATAAGAAATATAGAAAGAGATCAGAAATTCAATTTATTTTAGTTAAACTATTAGGACATAAATTAACTCATATGATTGAAGACAATCAAGATGAGGATTCTGCTACTTTTGAATCCATTAATTGTGATCAAGTTATTCGTGCTTTGAAGTACGCCAACAAGTTTGCTCCTGGTGACCTTTACAAGGAATCCATCAAACATGTTGGACATCTTTCTAAAGATGGAATCAAGAAACTTTTATCTTTATTAAAAGTTGGTGCTAACAAGTCAGAAGAAGAAATCTCTAAACAGATTGACTCATTAAATGACTCTAGTTTAACCGAAGCTCAATTAATCAAGAGAGCTTCAAGATTCCCAAGAACTGAATTGTTCTTGAAACATTTAACTATTATTTTAGTCATTGCAGCTGCTTTGATGGATGCTTGTGGTAATGTTTCAATGCCATTATGTCAAACCCTTTTGGTTTTCAGTTTAGTTACTTTAGCTTACTGGTTAGTTCAAATCAGTAGAGTATTATTCGGTATGGATAATTTATCTATCACCGATATTTTACCAATCTAGACGTTATGTTTGTAATTTTTTGTGAATGATAAAAGGAAATAGAAAATGTGGAAAATTTATTAAAATGTAATGCTATTGGTGAAGACTTTGTTTTTTAATACCCCCCGTTCGTTTTTATATATTCTTTATATTTTATATGTTGTTTTTTATTAATAAGGTATTTTTTTTAAAATTATTTTTTGTTAGTGTTATTAAATAAGATGCGGAGCCTTGTAAATAAGAAGCTTTAATAGGTTTTGATATGCGTACCTTGATTCTAAAGTTTTTTATAAGATTTCACCACTTTACTTATTTCTTGGGTATTTAGTAAATAATTACAATTAATATAGAAATCAATTGAGGAAATTGGATATTCTGTTAGGTGAGGCACAATTCATCTTATATAGTGTAGGATATGGCTATCCGGTAAGTATAAACCAAAAGTTTCGTGATGACAAAATAATATACTATCTTTAAGGAAGTTGCAGTTGTACCATTCACCACATTCATTTTGGCCTATAAGATGTTTTAAATGTCAAATAACTTCCACCAATATCTGACAATATTTAGTCGAAATTTCATTACTTTCAAAAATTTCAAAACCCTCAATTTTTTTTAATTTCTGCCCTTCAACTATGTATTATACGTTCATATAAATGTACTACTATCCATATCCCCAATGTAGTGGATACTAAGTGAGCTGAAGCAGAATAGTTGGTATTAACTTGATCGTTATTCATTTCAGATATTATATAAAGTGAGTTTGTATTAGT